>OVAP01002529.1:0-19181 GCA_900406295.1 Aurinia saxatilis
ATATGTTTATTATAGTAAAAACCGGTAAAATATGAGGTATATCACTTTGTGAGGAGTTCTTACGAGTAGACTTATGAAAGATTTTCGAACTTGGAGATTATTATTGCATAAATACAAAGTTTGTTGTTTACAAGATGAGTTTAAGGTTGTGCAGAGATCGAAGATGGTGAAGCTAGGACGCTGGTGGCGAGCATGGCTCTTAGCGTCTATAAAGAAACAATTGCTAAGCTTGAGGAGACACAAAGATTGAGAATGAATGGACTGATACTACATCACAGAGGTTTGAAGCAGTGTGAAACAAGTTTGAAAAGAAGCAAAGAAAAAGCTCTCTGGTCAGGAATGGAGTTATAAATCCGCAAAAGAACCAAAATAGCTTGAATGGAAAAGTTTTCATGCTTTTATTTGTACTATA
This sequence comes from Aurinia saxatilis, assembly GCA_900406295.1. Lineage (NCBI taxonomy): Eukaryota > Viridiplantae > Streptophyta > Magnoliopsida > Brassicales > Brassicaceae > Aurinia > Aurinia saxatilis. The sequence goes on from OVAP01002529.1 coordinate 413, forward strand.
AAGCGTAGGAAATCTAATCTATGACACAATAAAATTTTGGTAGCTAACTCCAAAACCTTACAGTGATGAAATTTATGAGGTAGTCTCACTCTTCTAATACGATTATGATTCATCCGCAAAAGAGTTTGTCTAAAATCATGTGAAAATAATAGTTGTTTTAAATATGACTTGTTCTATAAGAGACTGAGATTGCTAAACGATACTGATTATTAAGACTAATAGCTTTTCTTAAACGAGTATGGCTCCATAGCCATTGAAAGAGGCAATGAATGGTGAATCGTTCCACACCTATTCGCTTGTTTTTCACCATTCGTGATATTATTATTCCGCAGTGCGTCTAAGATTATTTTATGCTAACCACACTTATTCCGTAGTTTACTTTTTCACTATGCAAACCGCATCCCACCCTTATTCCACACTTAATTTCGTTGCTGCCATTTGGAGCCAGGTTCTCAAAATAACTGCAATGTTTTAAAGAAAATAAATGGTATCTTTCCATGTTTGTGTGGAACGAATACTTATTTCGGAGGATTCAGAATAACACTACAATGAATGTATGTGGACATTTTCCTTGGTATATGGAGTTTTCAAACAAATAGTACTTAGATTAATTGGTTTCAGTTTCTTTTTATATTCTCTTACATTCGAAGATATATATTACAATCAGTTTTGAGATATAATTAACATCGTACTGAATAATCTATACTCCATGTTGCATGATTTTTAAAATTTCTGCACCATGAGAGAAGAAACTCTAGCACGAATTAGTACTAAACCGCACACTACGTGGATTCCTTTTCAATCTTTTGTATTTGGATACACAAAAAGTTGTTTACCATTTGTAGTGCATTTTCTTTGTTTAATATGCTCCCATACTACTAGGATTTTAATAGAAATAATTAGGTAAAAAGTCATAACAAATGTGATATTTTGGAAAGTAGGCACAAAAAAATACATAGTAGTCAAACCACTATTTACAAACTGTTGATTATTTGTAAATCCAAAAATAATCCTATACACCTATGCAATTCTCTCTCTCTTGATCCTCATCACTCCTCTAGCTCTTCTTCCATGTTCTCTCTCCTCTCATTTTTCTATTTCCTTCACCTTGCCAAAAGAGAAATTTTGTTAAAACTGCAAATCTATTCATTTGAGTTTAGTATCCACTGAATTGTAGTTTTGATAAAAAGAAAATAAATAGGTGGAGGCAGTGACGAAAGTGACGTGATGTGATGGTGGTGGTGATGGCGATGTGTCGGCGGTGGAGATAAGTGGTCCGACAGTGGTGGTTGTGACGAAGATGGTGGTGGTGTGGTGTGATGGTGGTGATGATGTAGTGGTAATCGCGGTGTGGTGATTAAGATGGTGGTGGTGTGGTGGACCACACCGTGTGGTAGTCCGAGCCTCACGAAGATGTTGTGGTGGTTAAGGTAGTGTGGTGTGGACTGTGTGGTGGTGGTGATGATTTGGTTATGTATATATTAGTGGTGGTAGAAGGGATGAGTAAACCGGTGGAAACGGAGGTGGTAGAACCGTGATGAATGTGGTAGATCTTTCTACATATTACATGGTATATATTAAGGTGAGAGGAAAGATAAAGGGAGTAAATTGTCTTTTGGTAGCTTTTGTTACAGTGTCGATTAGTTTTGTAAAGTTTTTGGCTATATATCAAATTTGTTGGTTTGTTTTATTTTTTAGCTAGTTGATTCATTTTAATATCCTTTAGTTTTTTTAAAATCAAACTGTGGTACAATGTTTATGAATATTTTTTAATTTTCTATTACAGAAAAAAATATTTTTGATTAAATAATTGAATAAATAAGCAAACCCATTTGCAGTGATTAAATTTGATATATTTAGTACTAAAATAGGGGGTAACAAATAGTAAAATTGCTGAAAATGTATAATACACCTTATGGACAAGTTTATGTTGAGACTGAACACAAACATAAGAAATGGAAAAGAATTCGAATAATAAGTGGATCGATCACCAACTCCTCAAGAAGGGTTTTTATTATCTTGAATTCAAAATATATTGAAATCTCGAAGAAAAAAAATTAATCATCTGAATTTTATTAATCATGAAAGTATAGAAGTTTATTAATGACAATCATAAAGGAAAAGAGAAATAAAATACGATCACAGTCCTAACAATAAGGACTTCTAGATGAATCATGATGCCTCTCGACGTAAATGATCCAGAAGCCAAGCAGGTCCTCCTAATGCGATATGCAGATGAAAACGGCCATCGCGCAACACATTCCGAGCAATATCTCTAACCACCGAATTAGCATGAATGTGCGAGAGTTCGAAAGAAAGGTACTCAAACGATGTAGAAAGTTGTTGAATGGAGAAGAGTAAAACTTTATATTTAGGCCAAGAAGATGGCTTAGACAGAGCCTCAAAAGCTGCCTTGTAATCCAATGATATTACCACCGACTTGTAATTAAGATCACGAAGGCATTGAAGTGTCCATCCAATACACTGTAACTCTGCAGTAATCATGTTGAAAGCACCTGTGAAAGCATCCCCCGAATGAGCCAAAACCGATCCCACATGATCTCTAACCAACCACGCACCACCAAAATGACTAGGTTCCGATATCCAATGGGAATGCACATTGCATTTGACATAACCAGCCATCGGAGGACACCATAAGACATCCAAAACATTACTAACCCGTGATCGAGTATCAACAGCCTCCACAGTCTCATCAACAGATAACCAAAGACGAGCCATTTCAAAAGTTTCCAAAACCAAGCTAGCCACATCGCGTTGAGTATGAGCGTATAGAATTTGATTTCGTGACTTACAAATTACCCAAACATTATTATTATTTCGGTTTAATGCAAACAAAACAAAAAAGGGAAAAGTGTCAATTTAAACCCAAACAACTAACGACGTGCCTATTCATACCCAAACTTCGAAGAAGTGCAAAAAATACCCAACTATATAAAATATGCCAGCATATACCCAAACAACTAACAACATGCTTATTCATACCCAAATATCGAAAGAGCACCAATACATACCCAAACTATATCAAATGTGTCAACACATGCATTGACTAACATACGATTGTGCCTTTTAACCTTCGTCTTCTCAGTCAGAGACTCATAACACCCTTTCTTTCTTTTTTAGGATTTTTGTTCCGGGCTAGGTTGCGTTTCAAAAGACGTCGTTTTGCACATCTGTTGATTTTAATTTTATATAAACATGTCATCGTTGACTTACCATGTAAGATCCTGTTCAACATAGTTGACTAACGGAATGTTGGTCAATGCATGTATTGGCATGTTTTATACAATTTGGGTATGTATTGGCACTGTTGCGATGTTTAGGTATGAATAAGCACATTGTTAGTTGTTTGAGTATGAATTGACATGTTTTACATAGTTTGGGTATGTGTTGGCACTCCTTCGAAGTTTGGGTATGAATAGGCACGTCGTTAGTTGTTTGGGTATGAATTGGCACTTTTCCCCAAAAAAAACCTTCAACTCGATTTTTTTGCAAGTTTATCCTCGACATTGATAAAATGTAAAACAACCTTTCAACTCAACTAAACTATGCAATATAACCCTTCAACTCAAGTAAACTATGCAATATAACCCTTCAACTCAATTTTTTTTTTTTTTTTTGCAAGTTTACCCTATGAAAATTGCACCAAGTAGAGAAAAATGACTCAAAATTATTTAAAAATAGTTTTGTTCTTGATTGAAACTTGCAACATGTTGGTGTTCTAATAGGCTTGTAATCAATAAGCTAAGGAAATATTCAATAATAAACTACATTAAATTTCTTTTATAGACTATATTTGATTCTTAAGAAAATAAAAAATTCTCTCATGTGCCCAAAAAGTATAAAAATATCTCTTGCACCTATAGAAATAACAAAACTGAAATTAGGGTTTGGGTTTTTATTTTTATTATTTTTTGTGACATTTTTCTCTAATTCGTAACATTTTCGGAGGATAAACTTGCAAAACAAATAGAGTTGACGGGTTATATTGCAATGTTAAGTTGAGTTTAAGGGTTGTTTTGCATTTTTCCAATGTCGAAGGTAAATTTGAAAAAGAAATCGAGTTGAAGGTTTTTCTTTACATTAAACCCTTATTATTTAATTACATATAGTTTATAGTCTCGAATTCAAGATAGTAAATGTGTAATTAAGATACAAAAGCATGTATATATTGTTTCAAAAATATTAATTCGGTAAAAGCTACACTCCATATATGCGTAGGCTTCAAAATTGCTTTGAAAAACATGTCAATATCGTTTTGTTAAATTAGAAATCAAATTTACTACACTCTATATATGAGTATGCTATAATATTTTATTTTTGTTAACAGAATAAACAGTATTTATTTTATCAAATAGAACATGGTGAGATAATGTTTTCCATTATTTATTTGTCCAACCACGGGTGATAAAATGATTTACTTCAGCTCTGGTAGCATTTCACCAGGATCAAAAGAAAGTGACGACGAAGCAACTTACCCAATCAAGTACCGCAACGGCGTGGAACTTCCTGGACTACCAAAGAATAAATTAGAGTTAAAGGTTGGTACTCATGTTATGTATCTTCGAAATATTGATCCTAAAGCTAGATTATGTAATGGGACCATGCTTATTATTGTCCGGATGACTAAGCATGTTCTTCAAACTAGGATCATATCTGGGAATGATAACTTGGTCGATCCGTCCGTTCTGATACCTAAAATGTTTGTGGCCCTTCCGAATGTGAAGTTACCTTATCACATGCTTCGAGGACAATTTCCAATGACTTTAGATTTTGCAGTGACAATTAAGAGTCAAAGACAATCTCTTGAGCATGTAGGTTTGTTTCTACCGAGGCATGTATTCTCTCACAGACGATTATATGTTGCACTTTCAAGAGTCAAGTCGAGATCCGGAATCAAAGTTCTAATAACAGACCAGGAAGTGAAGTTGCATAAAATACTACCAATGTCGTCTACAATGAAGTGTTTGATAATCTTTTATAGTTTATATTTTTACTACGATCGATATTATTCACCATTTTTTTCAATAATACTACCACTATATCATTTTGTATTGAATACACCTACAAATTTTATGCACAGTCCGCCCAAGGTATATATATATATATATATATATTATAGAAACTAAAAACGGCTAAAATATAATTAACTAAAAGAAATCCATTTTTTTGTCAAAACATAAGAAAGTCAATCTTTGTTTTTTAAGAGATTAGTGGGATTTTTTTTGTTACAGGAAAAAATAAAACAAAAATTACTCAATCAAACCTAATCCATAGCACGTATCTTTAAAGGACGGACAAACCTTCATGTCTACTTGTTACATTTTTTAAAAAATTGTCGGACATCTGAAAAAAATGAGCAACATTCCTAGATAGTAAATCTTCCCATTCACATATGCCACATATATAATACGATCCGTTCGCAAATCAATGATGTTGTTGTTTGCAATGTATGATTGTGTATCCCACTCAAATACAGTTGGGAAATCCGTATACAGTCCATCCGGACTTGGAAATGCAATATGAAAAGTAAATGAGTGTACGTACGACTAGCGGCTCCACTCGAAGTGTAAATTTAACGTTGTTCTTTGGTGTCACGTGGTTAAGTTAAGGTTCCCCACAACTCCTCTTCTTTATTGTCCATTATTAAGTCCTAAGAAGAAAAACACAGAAAAATTTAACATATTTGTTGAACGTGATGTATTGATCTTTATGATAGAATTCCTTAAAAGGAAAAAAAATGATATAGAGTTGAAATCGGTATATAGCAAGGTTTTGCTTTTTTAAAAAAAATTATATTAAACTAACACCAATACAATGCATAACCAAATAGAACAAACACAATATACTATCGGTAAATATCAAGATTGATAAAACTAAAAGCACGATATGACATTTAAAACTCAAAAAGTTGTATCATCGAGTAGCAGTTATGACGATTAATTTGTTAAAAGTTGGTTCGGATCTATAGATATGTTAGACATACTAACAGTTATAATGAATAATTTGTTAAAATTTAATATGCTAAACCATTAAAGTATCCAAATAGTAAATCACACGGTTAAATGTTTTGATAAAATTGGATGAAATAACTTGTCACCAACAAAATTGCATTCCTTATAAGTTTTAACAGTTAAAGATATGAACAAAACCATAAAAAAAAAGTTTCATGTAATAAACTTAATATGATACCCACATAGAAAAACAATGTTATAGAAAATTAAAAATCCAAAACTGCAACTTAGAAGAATGAGATGCTGAACAAAAGAAGCGATCAAAATTGACAGGCAGTACAATAATTTGAAGTAGTGTGACAGCTGAAGAGTCTATAGCCAGAACAAAAATCTGACGTTGATATTTTGAGAATTATTTTTCTTCTGTTCGAAGTTGACATATTATCAATTATACATTAGTTGAGAAGATAAGAAAAATAAGAACTAAAATATTATGTGTTAATCTGAAAAGAATTAAATTAATTAATTAAAATAAATTAATTAATAACATGTTACAGTGAAATTATGTACAAAATTCATTAAATTTTTAATATAAGTCTATCAATTCATATGTTACAAATATAAGATCAAATCATATATAAAATCATAATATTTTTTATATAATATAATGATTAAACGATTAATCATTTTAACTAATTTTTTAGTATAAACTTTGGTTTACAAATTATTATCAATGTGCACTAAGATATGTTATAAATAAAACTGTAAACAAAAAACTCTTTCACCTCTCTCTTATTTTCTCTATCATTTCTCAACAAAGTAGATCTACAAATCATAGTTGCTCTTCTCGTCGGCGCCGGCGTTTCGCCTGCGCTTTACGTTACTTTTGTTTATAAATAGGTAGACCTACTGTTTTCTCATTTTATTTTCTTATGTCAACTTCCGAATTAATTGAATTAGTTTTTTCGGTGACTATTCTAGTTTTAAGCTCCGAAATCTTCGGAACTGGGTTTTTTAATTCAGTTTTTCGATCAGATTTTGGTTAAAATCCGAGCTTGCTTGGTTTTTGTTTACACCTTCTGTTATTGGGAGATGTATATTCCGATTGCATGTCTTTCAATCTTATCTTATTTAATCCACTTGATTGATAGTGATCCAAAAATTTTCCTTATGCTTAAAGATCTAAATCTCGCTTATGCATTGAAATTTGAGTCTCTTTATATTGTTCGCTAGAATCACTCGTTTTTGAGTTTTAATTGGTTTATTTCAGTTAAAGTTTTAAAATTAATAGAAATATTTCTTCAAAGCTAATTGATTCAAATCAATTGTAGTTTTATGTCGACAAGATTGCAAAGACAATCACCGGCGATCAATAAGAAATATGGAACTGGGAATCAACATAAATTAAACAGTTGCAGTTGGCGGTGATCGGTGGTGGATGTTTTTAGAACATGGAGGAGCTTTCAAGATACAGATTCAGATCCACGCTTCGTTTCCAAGTAACTTCTTTGTAATTTGGACTATTTTTTTATGTATTGTGGAATGGGTCAAGTCCTGATATAACCAATTCAGTTTAATAATATTCAAATTGACCCAAAAACAAACAGTAAATTCATTGTATTTGATAACATAATTATTCATATAGTTAATATTTTAAATATTTTAATAGTTAAATATTTTAGTTAAATTTGAGTTTATAATAATCTTACAACTTTACAAACATAATATTTCTCGATTTTCATAGGAAAGTGTGATTGGTTTATGTATAAAATAATAAATTTAAAGCTTTCGATAATTCCTTTTACTAAGACCAAAGTCAATCTATCCAATGGAAGTTATAAAAATATCTACCAATCCATACAGCCTGTATGATACAGGTTATAGATGTTAGGAATACATAATCAGCCATACTAAATGAATTAAAACACACAAAATCACGCTTAAATATCTACCAATCCATACAGCCTGTATGATACAGGTTATAGATGTTAGGAATATATAATCGGTCATACTAAAATTAGGCTTATGGATTGGTAGATGTTAAAACACACAAAATTAGGCTTAAATATTTAAAATGATCAGCTTCTTATTTTCTTTGCTTTTTATTTTAAACTTGTTTACCTACTAATATTTTCTAGTTTTAAAGAAATTCTAAATTTGTGAACATTTCTTATTTTTCAAACCTATTTTTGACATTTTCATTACCATGTTTACAAAAAGTCACAATCTCATACATATACGAATTAAACAAACCCTCAAGTGTCATACAAAATAAAATTTGCAATGTAAACTATATTTCGATTTATTAGAATTGTATTATGAATATAATATCATAATTTTATTACATATCAAAAAGTCTTTGACCAGGACTTGTAGCATAGTGATTTGTGTTTGTGCTGTCATTGTGTCACCGCCTGGGTTCGAGCCCAGTTTAGAGCATATTATTGTTGTTAACAAAAAAAAATCAAAAAATCTTTTATGTTTTATTCTTTAATATTCTAATCATGTGTAATAGTTTAATATTTAGATATGCATTATAAGATACTTATTGCTGTCCATAGGAGAGCAAATAGAAACATGAAAGAAAATGAGATTTTTTTTTGTTTTGTCTTTAATTAGTAAAACATATCATTCTCTTCATATTTAATCGCAGGAATCCCTCTTTTGGGCTTAAGAGTTTCTCTTTCGTTTAGAGTCTTTCATTCCAATTCTCTACAATTTTTAGGTTGAAAACGTGTTCCCCTCCGTCGTCGCTTTACACACAAAAGTTCTCTTTTAACTATACCGATCAAAGATCTAGGGTTTTCAGAAAGAAAACAGTGATGTCAGCCGCTATCGATAGAGCGTTAATGGAGTTGTCGCTAGAGGAAGAAGATGAGCCGTTCGAGATGCCTGATTTACCACAATATTCGTCGCTTGAAGATAATGCAAGGTGCTTAGTTGGGCGAATTCTTAATCCAGATTGTCAGAAAATGTCAAGTCTTATTCTGAATATGCCAAGGAAGTGGCTCTTGTATGATAAGGTGCGAGGAATAGCCTTATCCAAGGAGAGATTCCAGTTTATCTTCAAGAAGGAAGAAGATCTGGAAGCTATTCTAAACATCGGGGTTCACACATATAATGAGTGGGGACTGGAAATTGATAGATGGAAGGAGATCCCACCAGCTGATTACCTACAGTTTGTTCCTTCTTTAACAAATTAGGGAGATCCCTCAAAATCACAGGACAGCAGAAGCTATCTTTGCTTTGGGAGATATTATTGGTGAAGTGTTACAAATGGCTTTTGATCCGAAACGAAGTCAACAGAGTGAGTTTGTCAGAGTTCAAGTGAAGTTTGATGTTTCTAGACCGCTGAGGAGATCAAAGGTTGTTAACCTTCCAGGGGGCGGGTCAAAGAATGTTTTCTTTGATTTTGAGAGGTGGCAAAAGAGATGTTTCACCTGTCAAAGGCTGAATCATGAAGAAGAGAAATCCCCCTTAGGAGGAGAAGGATTGAAAGAGGAGAAGTGGCTCCAAAGACTACCAGACATGGTCAAGCACAAGACAGGGGTCCTATCATCAATAATATTGATCCTCTCTTTGGGGTCCTGGATGAAAATCAAGTGGGAAACAACCCTGAAACAGGCAGACCCAAGATTGCAGTTGAAGTCCTTGAAGGTATGCGCCAGTATCTGATTGTAGCTAATGGGGAAGAGCGTGCAATAAGGGAGCAAAGGCTTAAGGCCTCACTCAAAGCCATTTCAAAAGATCCTGCGATGGAAAGAGCTACATTGAGACTGGAGAAAAAACCTGTCATCACTACAGACTTGGATAAAAGAAAGGGTAGGGTTTTCAATTATGATCTCAAGAACAGACTAACTGAAGAAGAAGTTGAATCTAGCCAGAATAAAGGAGGTAAGGATTCAAGGGGTACGTCTGATCCTGGTAAGGGCAATCTGGGATTGCCTGGGTGCAGTTGGATTGATCCTGGGGACTCTCAGGGAAGTTCAACGGCTTACAGAGTTGGCTCCTCGGATGCCAGCTCTTCCGGGACTTCCCTAGTGAAGAAGTCTAAACCAAGGCGTAGACCACACATGAACAGAAGAGCCTCGCAAGGAAATGCAAGTAATGCTAGCAGAAATGAAGCGGATAATAACCATGATTCTCAGTTGGGAGATGGAGAGAAGAGGAAAGTGTCAGAAAGTGAGTTGGAAGACCCCAAGGCTGCAAAACGGCAAAATCAAAAGGTGATCCCAAATGAGGGATCGCCCATTCCATTATGAGCATACTTAGCTGGAATTGTCAGGGCTTGGGCCGGGCACTTGACCTGACAATTCCCAGGCTCAAGGAGATGCGTCAAAAACATTTCCCGGAGCTGCTCTTTCTGATGGAAACGAAGAATAGTAGAAAAAGACTAGTAGATTTGCAGGAATGGTTGGGGTATGACAAGGTTTATACGGTGGAACCAGAGGGGATGAGTGGTGGGTTAGCTTTGTTTTGGAAGAAAACAGTTAGTGTGGACTTCAAGTTTGTAAGTAAGAATCTTTTAGACTGTTTCATACAGTTTGGTTCAGTTGGTTTTCATGTCTCTTTCGTTTACGGAGACCCTCTCACAAAAACTAGACCATTATTGTGGGAGAGGATCCAGAGGATAGGGGCCTTGAGGAATGGGAGTTGGTGTATTATGGGGGACTTCAATGACATTTTACATGGGGGAGAAAAGATTGGAGGGCCGGACAAAGGGGATGTAGTTTATGAACCTTTTGTAAATATGATCAATGGATGCAAGATGATGGAACTACCTGCGCATGGAAATGGTTTTACATGGGGTGGAAGACGTTATGACTGGTGGATCCAATGCAAGCTTGACAGATGTTTCGGAAATGAAGAGTGGCTACAACAGTTTCCTGTGAGCAACCAAACCTTTATGGAGAAACGCGGTTCTGACCACAGACCTGTGTTGGTCAGATTGTTAGCTGCACATGAGTCCTATAAAGGACAATTCAGATTTGATAAGAGACTTCTAAACAAGCCGATGGTAAAAGAGTGTATTTGCCAAGCGTGGAATGATCCCAGATCAAGAGGAGAGGACACCGTCTCTTCTAGGATTAGGAAGTGCATAAGGTATCTCAGTACTTGGAAGAAAGAAAACAATTCCAACTCACAAGATGCCTTGGCGCAGTTAAAGGCCAGTTTGGAGGAGGAACAATCCAGAGATAACCCCAGCACAGAAACTCTACAATTTTTTAGAAAACAGTTGGTTGTTGCATACAAAGAAGAAGAGTCTTTTTGGAAACAGAAAAGTAGAGAGTCATGGCTGAAAGAAGGCGATAGAAATACCAAGTATTTTCATGCATCAATTCAAGATAAAAGATCTAAGAATTCATTAGAGAAGCTGTTGAATGAACAAGGAGTGGAACAACGCTCAGAGGCATCTAAAGGTGAAGTGGCTACATCTTATTTCTCTAAACTATTCACCTCTAGTAGGCCAGATGGATTCCAAGAGCTGTTTAAGAATTTTCAAGCTAAGATTACCGAGGAGATGAACGATAGACTGATCAGAGAGGTAACAAAGGAGGAAATCAAAGAATCAGTTTTCTCAATCAAACCTTCTAGTGCTCCTGGTCCTGATGGCATGACGGGTTATTTATTCCAGCACTTTTGGGACATCGTGGGAGAACAGGTCATAAAGGAAATCCAAAATTTCTTAAAGGAGGGTGTTCTTACTCATGAGTGGAATTACACACACATTTGTCTTATTCCAAAGGTACCAGATGCGTGTAGAATGGGTGACCTAAGACCAATAAGCCTTTGTTCAGTCATTTATAAAGTTGTATCCAAGATTTTAGTCAGCAGATTGAAGCCTCTACTTCCAGGGTTAGTCACACACACACAAACAGCCTTTGTAGCTGAGAGGTTAATCACGGACAACATCTTGATAGAACATGAGTTGGTACATAGTCTAAATACTCATTCTACTTTTTCAAAGACATTCATAGCCATCAAATCGGATATGTCTAAGACATACGATAGAGTGGAGTGGGGTTTTCTGGCTGCATTGTTAAAAGCTATGGGGTTTCATGAACGTTGGATTATGCAGATTATGACATGTGTGACTTCAGTGACATATTCTGTCCTTATCAATGATCAGCCTCTTGGGTTGATTGTTCCTCAGCGTGGGTTGAGACAGGGAGACCCTTTGTCTCCCTTTTTATTTGTATTATGCACAGAAAGTTTGACGCATTTGTTCAATCAGGCAGAAAGGAGTGGCAGAATCAGAGGGATACAATATTCCACAGATGGTCCAATCATGACTCATCTGCTTTTTGCAGATGATTCACTGTTTCCATGTCCCGCAGATCCTGTTATGTGTGCAGAGTTGATGAGGATTCTAAAGATGTATGAAAAAGCCACTGGTCAGACGATAAACGCAGCAAAATCATCGATCACTTTTGGAGCTCAGATCGAATACCAAGTGAGAGAGAATATCAAGACAATTACAGGAATTACAAATGAAGGAGGAGCTGGCACTTACCTGGGACTACCAGAATGCTTCAGTGGTTCTAAAATTGAGATGTTAGATTTCTTGAACTCAAGGCTAAAGAATAGAGTGTCTGGCTGGTTTGCAAGATCACTTTCTCTTGGTGGAAAGGAGGTGCTACTTAAAGCACTGGCCATGGCAATGCCAGTGCATGCTATGTCCTGCTTTAAGTTGCCAAAATCGACTTGTGATTCTATTTCAGGGGCTATGAGTGATTTTTGGTGGAACTCGGTAGAAGACAAGAAGAAGATTCATTGGGTAGCGTGGGACAAAATGTGTTTCTCCAAGGAGAATGGGGGTCTCGGCTTCAGAGACATCCAATCTTTTAATCAAGCCATGCTGGCTAAACAGGCCTGGAGGATCCTCAAATATCCCGATAGTATGCTAGCTACATTTTTGAAAAGCAGAGATACTTTTGGGATTCAGATTTTCTGGAGGCAGGAGTGGGAGGAAGACCATCCTTTGGTTGGAGAAGTATTATCCATGGGAGAGAGCTCTTGGTGCAAAGAATTTCAAAACGAGTAGGGAATGGTGAGTCGATAAGAGTATGGTGTGACCCATGGATAGAGGATGAAAGAAGAAGGATTCCCTTAATGAAGAATATATTTGTGGACATTAACCTCTTGGTTAAAGATCTGCTGGACCCAGGTATAAGAGGGTGGAACATGGAGAAGTTGGAGGAACAATTCTATCAAATGGACATCGACCTCATTTCTGCTATTCGACCATGTGGTCTCTAAACCAGACTTTTGGGTCTGGAATCACACAAAATCAAGTGCCTTCTCAGTGAAAACAGCCTATAACTTAGCTATGCAACAGAAAGACCAGGAGTTGATGCAACAAGTTCAAGCCATGCCCTCCCTCAACATTCTCAAACAGGAGGTATGGCAGATCAAAGCGCCACAGAAGATTAAAAATTTCTTATGGAGAGCTTTGAGTGGAGCGATCCCGGTGATGGATAAACTCGCGACAAGAGGCATGAAAGTAGATGGGAGATGTCAAATTTGTGGACTCGATGGAGAATCTATCAACCACGTCTTGTTTCATTGTACGGTGGCAAGACAAATTTGGGCACTCGCGGATGTTCCGAGTCCTCCAGGTGATTTTAATCCGGCTTCAGTTTATGATAATATCTTTTATCTCTTGATGCTGAGCAAAAATAAAACAGTGGATGAGATTATCAGGAGATCAATTCCATGGGTGGTGTGGACAATATGGAAGAACAGGAATGTTTTCTTCTTTGAAGGAAAATTTTTCTCACCTCTTTATACTATTCAAAAGATCAGGCAGGATGCCTCAGAGTGGTTGATGGCTCAACATGTCGAAGACCAGATGGAGAAGGTTTTTACACCAGAAGAAAAGCATAATATTAAGCCATGGGCAGCACCAGAGCAGGGATGGCTAAAATGCAACATTGGTGTGGCTTGGTGCAGAAGAAGGAAAAAAGGAGGGGGTGCATGGATTTTGAGAGATCATAAAGGAGTGGTGTTACTACATAGCAGGAAGGCTTCCTCTGAAGAAAGGAATGAAGAAGATTTTAAAATCAATTGCTTAACATGGGCAATTCAAAGCATTGCCACGCACAGGTTTACTTATAATGTTGTCTTTGCTGCTGAGACTCCAAAATGTTTTGGAGCAGTACTTAGACCACCTGCGTGGCCCTCTTTTGAATACCAAGGGGCAGAGCTACGCCTAGCACTAGAAAAGATTCAGACTTGGATTTTGAAAGTGGAGACTAACAGGTCGAACAAACCAGCGACCATGATTGCTAGAAGTGTAGTAGATGAGAATAGATTTCAGTCATATGTAGCTAGGGGAGAACCAGCTTGGTTAAGAGGAGTCCTAAACGAAGATAGAGCCCCAAAGGTGTAATGCACATCATTTTTGTAGGAATTTTTTGTGGGAAATACGTAAAGGTTGGCTTACGTATCTAGGCCCTTGTGTCCCTTCTAGTATCATTCAAAAGTTGTATTGTAAAGAACTCTAATTGGTAACATAAGGTATATAAAGCAGTTTAGATGGCAAAAAAAAAAACATATGATTCTCTTTTTCACTTTTTCATTAATTTGTTCGTGAAAAGCTTTTCCCTTGGTAAAAATATCAATGGGATTTAGGAAAGAAAAGAGTTAGAAAAAGTCTGTCCCTTTCCTCTTTCATTTATCTTTGTTTTCCTATCTATAAAAACAATTGGAATATGTAGAAATAAGATTGTGTCATGTGGACAGACAATTTGCTTTCATTTTAAAGGGTCGATTGTAGCAAACGAATTGCGTTTGTATCTGTAAGTAAAAATGTTGTATTTTACCAAATGGTATCCAATGGGGTTAAACATCCTAGAAAGTCCATCATAACTTTACAAGTAGCTGGTTTAACTTGAATAACAAGGTCAAAATCATTAAGACCAAACATCTCTTCAACATATCAAGTAATCATAAAAACAAACATATAATAGCTTAACTGGTAAAAATTTTATATAAAATCTAAAGATGTCTGGTTCGAATAGTTTTTTGGGACAGAATTCTAAGTCTCAGAAAATGTACTGGTCTATATTCAAAAACTCTTAGTTAAAATAAAAAAGGACTGATATTATACTAAATATCTTCATTTACATATTACAAATTAAAAATGAATAGCTTCAAGTTTGGACCATTCTTATATGTGTACTTCTGGCTTCGTGGCCCTCAAGGCTAACTAGATCGACCTTATCATCTCCACCTAAAAAAAATTAAATTGTCAAATTATTTTAGTGGTGGCCCAATGCTATAAGATCGAAAGAACTTCTCTTCGTAACCAATATTATTCATAAGACATATTTATGTCGATGGACATATTCGTCAATAATCTTGTCTACAAATCAATCGTCGAAACGAACTACATGATTGAGAATCCTGGGTTACCTCTTACGCTATTCGTCAATAATCTTGTCATAAGACATATTTATGTCGATGGACATATTCGTCAATAATCTTGTCTACAAATCAATCTTGTCTACAAATCGTCGAAATCCTGGGTTACCTCTTTCTTTTAACATGCTAATAATTTTCATAGACGTGAAGAGAAAAAAAAGAGTGAACTTTGTGGTCCAACAAGTGAAGCACCTAAGATCCTTTTCCACNAAAGGGATTAGCCGTCCTATATTGTTAGCGCAAAAAAGAAAAAAGAAAAAAGAAAAACTGAGTGACCTTTTCAAATAATAATTAAAGTGCGAATGATTCAAAAGAAGACATATGGGCTATGCGTAGTGACATAGTGTAGTGTGTTTTGTAGTTCGATTCTCTAAACTTTTTGTTAACACCACAAAAGCAAAAAAAAAGAAGAAGAAGAACATTTCACATCGTAAAAGTAAAATTTACTGTTCAACCTTGCTTTCAAATTAATGCACGAGCGCGTATGCTTCAGGGTCATGTATTCTCCGTACACATAATACTTACTCCGAAGTATGCATGGATATATACATTACAACAGAGATGATTAAAATTTTCAAAGTTAATCATATATAACAAATAAAAATAGGTTTTATTTAAAAGATAAACTTTGTTTTCGTTAAACAATAAAACATAATGTTAGTCCTTTGTTTTCCTTCATAATTTCTTTCAGTTTATACTTTATATGAGGATGCATGTATATACAGAAAATGTAGAGCCGTAAGCTTAAACGTAATGCCTTTCTTTTAACATGCTAATAATTTTCATAGACGTGAAGAGAAAATAAAGAGTGAACTTTGTGGTCCAACAAGTGAAGCACCTAAGATCCTTTTCCACTTTTGTTTTGGGGGTCCTTTACTTCTCATCTAGTGTTTACTTTCACTTCTTCCTCCTCCTTCTCCTCTTGTTCCACTTTTCACGTGGGAGAGAGAGAGAGTGAGAGAGAGAGAAAGCGTAGAATTTTGGAGATGAGTCTGCGAAGAAGCACAACCGAAGGGAAGAGGAGTTTAAGAGAAATGGGAGAGGAAGAGGATGAAGAAGGAGANACCGAAGGGAAGAGGAGTTTAAGAGAAATGGGAGAGGAAGAGGATGAAGAAGGAGAAGAAGATGATGAGGATACTCCTGAAGAAGAAGAGGCTTTCGAGAAGAAGCGGAAAAGCAAAGGTACAAGTAGTGGTAGTACTAGCAGTGGAATTTGTCAGGTTGAGAGTTGTACTGTGGACATGAGCACAGCAAAACGTTACCACAAACGACACAGAGTCTGCGAGTTTCATGCGAAAGCTCCTCTTGTTCGGATCTCTGGTCTTCACCAACGTTTCTGCCAGCAGTGCAGCAGGTAATTTCTCCTCGATCTCTTTCAACACAACCAAAAAACGAAAAACAAACAAGAAAATATGGGACCTTTAACTTTGGTTTTAAGGTTTCACGAGCTTGGTGAGTTTGATGAAACCAAGCGGAGCTGCAGGAGACGCTTAGCTGGACATAATGAGAGAAGGCGGAAAAGCACAACTGAACAAAATGGTGAAAGATGATGGTCTAAAATCCCGAACAGGCTTTGCTTGCTCTCTTCTGTCAGTGTTTTTTTATCTACTTGTAATCCTCTCTGTCCGTCTTTGTTTCTCCATACTGATTATTATGGCCTGCTATCATAGCTATCCGCTAAACATAAGATACTATTAAATGCATCAAGACTAAATAAATGGTTGCATGATTTTTATTGATCTCTGGATATGGTTATTTAATTCAAAATCTTAAACTTAAACAGGGAATCTGTATATGTTTTGCAATCAACAATGTGGAGACAGCCTGTGTCGCACAGGGCCAAAAAGCTAAACAATAAAATCTGTAGGCCTTATCTGTAGTTCTTTTACAAGAACATTCCTCAATATCTGAGGTAAATGCGAGCTCCTAGGGTTCTGAGATCTGAAAATCTGATCGAATAAATTAGACTGTAAAACTAATCATTGGCAAGCTTGATTCCCAACATTTTAATCGAGAACTCCCAAGCAACAATTGCTGCTGCATTGGCCGGGAATGCTCTAACGATGGTTGGACCCAAACCTGTGTAGCATCCCTTGAGTCCAGCCCTTTTGTGAATCTGCAAAAACAGTTTCATATAGAAATTAAACTAACACAGATTATATATAAATTAAGACAGGCAATGCACAATAAAAATAGTTGACCGACCGAGCTCAACACTTTAAAAGGATTTCTTTGAGTAGCCTTGTCTGAAGAGGTCTGGATAATGGTTTTGGCTACATCAAACGGCAGAATAGCTGACCAGCACTGTATCATTGAAACAGAAGTGATATAGTCATATAAACTTGAATAACAACAGTTTCAGTAACAGAACTCATGAAACACACTAGAAAACAAATTCTTACAGCTATGCCTCCAAGGCCACCAGTGAGAACTCCTACCCCCATGTCAACCAAGTAACCATCTTTCAGCTTAGAATGCTCCAATTTGGAGTGGATGTGATACCGTAAGTACTCGTAGACGGTGAAAAAGACAGCATTTCCAGCACATTCTCTTAATAACGTAGCAGAGCCACCACGAAAAAGACCTGTTACCTGAGAGATATTCCCATCAAAACCTAATGTATGTACTGAATGGAATAGTTTAAGAAAGAGAGTTTCTGACCCCTTCGTTTTTAAGGGTGTGAAGGGCGCAATCAAGAGGACTGCTGTATCTACGGAAGTTAGGAACCAAAGAGTCGGTGCCTTGGATTTGCAATCTACACTTAAGTAGCTCTGTCGGACATAGAACAAAACTAATAATAGCTCCACCAAACATAGCAGATGGAACAATAATTTGCGGCCGAGGCCCATCATCCGGCGAAGTTCCCTTATTGAAGAAAACAAGAAATGTGAAAGGTTGGAAGAAATGAATGAGAAATGAAATGGAATACAATGTTACCCGCAGGAAGAGCTTAGCCTGGGAGTAAATACCGAACATCAAAGAACTTTCAAAGGCCATTCCCAGGAAGGAGGATGTTGCTCCTCTGTAAAGTCCTCTGACCCCTTCGGATTGCAGGATCCTTGAGGCACAGTGAAGGCCGTTTTTGTATCTGACCCCTTGCACGTCTGTATTATGCTTCTGAAGTTTCACCTGTAAGGAGAATGATGTGTGTATAAAATGGTTCCAGTATTCAAATCCAATTGAAATTGGGATTGGGACCTTGACGGTGTCGAAAGGGTGGCCGACGGCGACTGTGGCGAGACCAGCCATCATTCCAGCGATGTATTCCTTGTAAAACCCTAAACCCTCTCCCATCCTCCTCTCCCACTCCCACTCCCACCAACACCTGCCCAGTTTATTCTTTTTCCTTTCTCCTTTTATCGACTTCCTTC
>OVAP01002530.1:0-19170 GCA_900406295.1 Aurinia saxatilis
TTAATTAAACGTTTATTATAGTAAAAACCGGTAAAATATGAGTTATATCAATCAACTTGAATATTTTTTAAAAAGTGGTGAAAATTGATATTATAAAATAACAAAGAAACAAATCTAAAGCACGGGGATAAGGCAGAATTTCAAAATTACAATTTTTCGTATAGTTTTTTTCTTTCAAAAAGACCATTTTTAACATTTTAAAAAGTAAATTACCATTTTAAAATATTTTAAAACTGTCTTATAAAGTTTTTTGGGGTTTTAGGGTTTAGAATCTAGGGTTTAGAGTTAAAAACCAAAATCATAACACCAAAAAATAGTTTTATTAAAAATCATTAAAATCTAAACCCTAAAACCTTAAATCTTAAACCCAATTAACACTAAATCCTAACCCAATAAGGTTTTAACCCTAAACCCTGAAAGCCTAAACAAACTCTAAATCCTAATAGACCATTTTTTTTTCTTACATTTTTAAAATTAAATTACCATTTTAAATATTTTAAAATTTTATTATAATTTTTTTTGGATTTTAGGGTTTAGGATATAGGTTTTAGGGTTAAAACCTTAAACCTTAAAATCCTAAGCACCAAAATATCTTTATTTAAAAATCACTAAAATCTAAACCTTAAAACCTTAAATCTAAAACCCAAATAACACTAAACCCTAACCATATAAGATTTTAACCCTAAACCCTAAACCATGGTTCCCTAAACGAACTCTAAATTCTAAAAAAGTGGGAGATTGATAAAACTCGGGTGACTCTCATAGTCGGAGATTGATAAATTGAGCTCGGCATGGCAGTAAATATTTGTAGCAAAAAAAGGAAGAGGAGATGTCAACAGTGTAGAAAAGAATTGTATAGGAAAATAACATGGCTTTATTATATGTTTTTTTATAACCATTTTCTGATTATTATAGTCATCATACGTTGGACATGGTTAATACTATTTCTTTTGTAGCGACCATATGTTACGCGAAAATTAACAAATAAATACATTGATTCCCCGCGAGGAAAATCCAAATAATTCATGACTTATTACCGTTTTTTTTTCTGTTGCATATGATGTTATAGTCAAAACACTTGAATTTAAAAGAGTTTTTGGAGCTCGAAATCAATAACATAGTTGCCTAAACGAACTCTAAATCCTAAAAAGTGGGAGATTGATAAATCTCGGGTGACTCTCACAGTGGGAGATTGATAAAGGAAGAGGAGATGTCAACAACGCAGAAAAGAATTGTAGAGCAAAATAACATGACTTTATTTATATGCTTTTTATAATCATTTAATGATTATATGTTATTGATTATTATAGTGATGATACATTGGACATAGTTAATATTATTTCTTTTGTAGCGACCATATGTTCCGCAAAAATTAACAAATAAACACATTGATTCTTCGCGTGGAGAATCCAAATAATTCATGACTTTTGTGTTTTTTCTTTATATATATATATATGATTTTATAGTCAAAACACTTGAATTTTAAAAGAGTTTTCGCCAAATATCAACATATGCAAAAAGATGATATAAGTAAGTAACGTTCTTTATTAAACAACCTTTTTATCATTAATGAATACACTTTTGCTTTTTGAATTTTTTTATTGTTAATGAGTATACTTTTGTTTTGTTATCATTATGAGCCGTTCCCCGCGCGGAGAATCCAAATAATTTATGAGTTTAGTGTTTTTTTCCGTTTTATATATATATATATATATATATATATATAATTTTATAGTCAAAACACTTGAATTTTAAAAGAGTTTTCGTCAAATATCAACATATGCAAAAAGATGATATAATTAAATAAGTAACCTTCTTTAGTAAACAACTTTTTTTTACCATTAATGAGTATATTTTTGTTTTTTGAACTTTTTTATCGTTACTGAGTATACTTTTGTTTTGTTAGCATTCTGAGCCGTAAAGAAATTTAAATGGACTTAAAAGGGTTCAACAAAATGGTTTTTCAATTAAAAATTCTGTTTGCAAACAACCTACGCGGAAATGAACAAATAAACAGAATGATTCCCCGCGCAGGAATCCAAATAATTCATGAGTTTAGCTATATTTTTTCCTTTTCGTTTTCTTTTTTATTTGATGTTATAGTCAAAACACTTAAATTTTAAAAGAGTTTTTGCCAAGTAATAACATATGCAAAAGGATGATATAAATAAGCAAGTAACGTTGTTTCGTTTCATGTGCCTATAAAGAATATATAAATAAAGACGTGATGCAAATATTTATTAGCTGGTCAATTTTTTAGATTGTCGAGTTCAAAGTTTTTTTGTGCATCATTATGGGGCCGTAGAGAACTTGAAAAGGATGACATGTCACACATCCAATAGCATTAAAACACGTAAATTTATTTTTGTAAATAATAAACTTTTTATCATTATGGGCCGTAGAGAAATTGAAACGGGTTTCGATGTCATGTCACACATCCAATAATATTAAGAGACATAATCTTATTTTTTTATGAAAAATGGTAGAATCATTGTGAACTCGTCACTTAGGATTTTTGTGTTCACAATTGTATATAAGATGGTATTTTTGAACATGATGAGTATCTCACGAATGGTATTTTTCCCAAAATTTTCAAACAAATTTTTTGTTTGAGTTTTCACAAAAGGAAAGAAAAACGTAAGAAGTTGAATAAATCATCCTTTTTAACAATTTTTTGAATATCTAGACACATTTTTGGAATATAATTCAATTATGTGTGTCAATCACCTATAAAAATTATTGAATGTATCAATTAATTCAATTATAAGGATATCTATATACATAAACTTAGTTTTTTTCTCTTTTGGTGATGACACATCAGCAGACACATGTACTCCACATCAGTATTTAACTTTGATAAAATAATTTAATTCAACATCTATTTCACATATTAATTATATTTTTTATATCAATATATTCAATTACAAAAGGGATTTGAAAAGTCATTCATGGTATCAACTTTAAAAGTATATAAATCATAAAAAAACTTCAAAATTTTAAATTAATTATTTTATTAATATTAAGTAGTGACTGTAAACGATTTAATCAATATTTAAGCTGTATCAAATAGTAATAATATTAATAGATTAATGACTCAAAAAAATATAAAATTAAAACAATCATAGGATACACATTCATAATGTAACACAAATGAGTAACTACTGACTTAATCAATATTCATATTAATAAATATAATGATTATATAAAATATAGAACTAAAGAAAATCATGATCGCAAACCAAAACTTTGATAAAAATTATTGGCAGAATAACGTGGGGATAGATATCATCATGGAGATTTTTATTATATCAAATTTACGGTCATGTAATACACTGCCAAACAGTAAATTGCATAAATCGTAAAGATAATGTATCATATAAAATTTTAAAGAACATTACAAAAGGTTTTACAAAATATACTTTACAAAGATATTTGTGGGACGTCGTTATCCAAAAAAAAACAATAATAGCACACCCTACGCGTAGATAAATCCACTAGAGTAACTATTGACACAAATTTAAATTTATGTGATACGACAATACAATAATATTATCATTGTTATACAAAAGAAAAATAGTATAGTTTTAGAACAGTTTTTTTCATGTTATTTTAAAACTTTTATGATACATAGTCTCTATAATTAAAAATCTTAGCAAAATGACGTGTGACAAATATAATGATAGAAATTTCTACTATATCAAATTCACGGTCATAATATACACTCTTAGACTATATATGTATCATAAAAGTTTTAAAATAACATGGAAAAATTGTTCCAAAACTATATTGCAATTACCAAAATATTTTTGGAGTGTTGTTATCTCAAGAATAAAACAAATGAAAAAAATTAACCCCTAGGCGCAGATTAACCCCTAGTAAAATCATATATTAAAATGCAAAAGAATTATACTCGAAGCCTCTCTGAATTAATTAAATACTAGTATCTCGACTAATTTTTGGATGTCTCATACTACTGATTAACAACGATCATAGCTAAGACCAAATAACGTTGGATGATTTGGCAGCCTGGACTTAACGGATGTCTCACCCATATATATATATATATAGCAATTTTCAACGATTGGGTTTCTTATGTTTGTCAAACTAAATCTCAATTATTAGCTTACACCTGCTATTATCAAATTTGGTCGTCCAACTTATGTTACTATCTTCCAAACAAAACAAAGTGAAATGTGTTTTTTTTCGTTTTCTTCTTTTTAGTTTACGCTTACAAAGTGATTTTTTTTTTAATGAATTATTGTTTTAGGGTATACAGATACTTAAATGATCTGGATTCTGGACCCCAAAAAAGTATCTGGGTTCTTTGGTCTACCTACTAATTACTAATAGTGTAGATTGTGATTTCATCTGCATGTAAGTATGTTTTTATGTAGCAGTTTTATATGTTGAACATACCATGTGATATTGTTCACATAATTGTTCGGAGATACTTAAAATAAGTTCTTTTATTTAATTTTCGTAAGAGGAAAAAGAAGTAAGAAGGCCTACTTAATCATCATTTTTAACAAAAAAATTTTAACATCTGAATATATCATTGGAATTTAATTTAATGATGTATGTCTGTCAGCTACAAAAATTATTGAATGTATCAATTAATTCAATTATAAGGATATATATATATATATATAATGTATTAAAATGCACAAATTTATACTCGAACCCTCTCTACGGCTGAGAGGATTTGTGCTCATGTCAATAGTTCGAAGCCGCGTTAACAATGACATCATTATATTCAAAACGCGGGACCAACCAGCATGTGATATTGAAATGCATATACATGAATTATTATGCGAGTTAATCACAACTTCAAGTAGTGACATTATATTTTTTGGATTCATTTTGTAACAACCAACAAGAGGACGGATGAGCCAACTAGACAACAGCACATGATCAATAATAATCAACTCTATGAACTTTCCACATCTTCTTCCTTTGCCATATCCATGCAGCTATATAAACCAATGTCACTTACCTCAATTTCCACCAACAATTAACACATCTGAGATATCAGATACTACTCAAGAAGTCTATAAGCATGAAGTTTACTTGTGGTACAAGTTTTGCGTTCTTGATTCTCTTTCTCTTTGCAGCACAATCTGTGTGCGTCTTTGCAGGTAACTTCCACAGAGATGTTAACATACATTGGGGTAATGGCCGCGGAAAGATTCACGACAATGCTGGGAGTCTTCTTTCTCTCTCGCTCGACAAATCCTCTGGCTCCGGTTTTCAGTCCAACCAAGAGTTTCTCTATGCAAAAGCTGAAGTGCAAATGAAGCTCGTCCCTGGTAACTCTGCTGGAACAGTCACAACGTTCTATGTAAGTTATAAAGATTAAAACATTATTGTTCTTTTAGCTATTTCACTAGATTCTGTATATTCAACCTACATGCTTTCATGATGACTTTGCGTAGCTTAAATCTCCGGGAACTACTTGGGATGAGATTGATTTCGAGTTCTTGGGAAACGTGAGTGGTCAACCCTATACTCTCCACACTAATGTTTACTCAAAAGGAAAAGGAGACAAAGAACAACAATTTCATCTATGGTTCGACCCAACCGCTAATTTTCACACTTATTGCATCACATGGAACCCCCAAAGGATTATGTAAGTGATTTCTTTTGAATAAAGCTTGGCCCCTTGTACATATGCATACATTGTTGAGGCCATGAGCTCATGAACCAAGATTCTTTTGTTTCTCTTCTTATCTTTCAGATTTACAGTTGATGGAATTCCGATTAGAGAGTTCAAGAACTCCGAAACAATTGGAGTGTCGTTCCTAAAGAGCCAACCCATGAGGCTCTACGCGAGCCTTTGGGAAGCCGAGCATTGGGCCACTAGGGGAGGATTAGATAAAACAGATTGGTCAAAAGCTCCTTTCACCGCTTATTACAGAAACATCAATCTGGAAGGATGTGTATGGGCTAATGGAAAATCATCTTGTCCTGCGACAAAGCCATGGTACACTCAAGAACTTGATTTCAATGGCCAGAATAAAGTGAAATGGGCACAGAGAAACTACATGATCTACAACTATTGCAACGACAAAAAGAGGTTCCCTGGAGGCGTTCCCCGAGAGTGCAGTTAAATTATAGATTATTTCATGTGTATACGTTACTCGGCATTGCCATTGTAACTCAAACGTTTTTATCTATTAATTTTCATTCATCTGTTGATTACATATATTTATATTTGTGATGTGTTTGCGTAAGATATATTTTCTTCATGGCCAAATAATGGACAAAAGAGTTGTCCTCACTAAGCGTAATGAAAACTTCACAAAATCTGTAAGGAGTATTTGTACTAGATGGCCAAAGATATCATGATAATTATGAAAATAACAAAGTAGTTTATGTGTCCAATTCACACAATAGGTTAAATCACCTTTTCAACAAGATTTACCCCTTTTATTTAACTTTGCTGGATGCGTAATTGTTTTTACCGCATACTGTATATTCTGAAAAGTTACATACAATTGGACTTAGCATAAACGCTTTGTGGCGACTCCAAAGACGATTTAGAGTTTCAGAGTTTGCTTCCGCGTCAGGCCCGTCTCTTGAGCTATGCAAGAGGTGCATTGCACTGGATCCAATTTTTTTTTTTTGCAATTTTCTATATATTTTAGGGTCCATTTTAAACAAATTAGGGCCCATTTTGAAAGTTTTTATTATTACTGCACAAGGCCCATTTCCTTGATGAGCCGGGCCTGTTCCGCATGACGCTAGGGTTTCGGCCATGGCGGCGCCGGAAACCACTGACTCCGATGGGGAGAAGGATAAGTGTGGTGAGGAGGCAACCTCTGAGCACACAACTGTGGTTTTGGGGGACTCAATGAGTGTTAACGATAAGCCAGTAGGCGGAGACGGAGGATTCATCGACTCAGGAATTGAGGATTCTCAACGTGATGATCCGCAGAATGTAGGGGAAAGAGTTACAAGACAAAAGGAGGTGTCAAAGATGGAGGGAGGAGCGAAATCATGAGCTGCGGTAGTCCAAAGAATGTCGTCTCTCCCCAAGGATGATATTCAAGTTGAAGAAATAGATGGAGTTGAGACAGTACGTATCCCGGATGAGGTTATGGTTGATGCTACGCCGTTATGGGAGGATCTCATCGTCGGGACCTTTCCTACAGCAGCTCCACATGTAGCATATATACATAAACTCGTTAATAGGATTTTGTCCTATTTGTGGAAGCACTACTAAGGTGGAAGTGTTGATTGAGAGCAAGCGGATAGTTAAATTCCGCATTCCTGACAAAGATATCCGTAATAGAGTGTTGCGTCGGGGAATGTGGAACATAATGGGGATGCCGATGACAGTCACAAAATGCAGCCCAATGTTGGAAGAATCACAGCCAACAATGACCTCGATTCAATCATGGGTCACCATGAAAAATGTCCCATATTCAATGTATCATGACAAGGATCTCTGGTTTCTGGCCTCAGCAACAGGAACACCTATTCGTTTACACCCTGAAACTGCACATTGCAAAAGTTTCGAGGAGGCGAAAGTTTTTGTTAATATTGATCTCACGAAGAAGTTGCCAAAGACCTACAATTTCAAGTCCTCAACAGGAGTGGACTGTAAGGTGGAATATACATGTCCTTGGCTACCGTCTAGGTTTGGGAATGGTGACAAATTGGGTCATGCTATGGCAGAATGCAAAATGGCAAAAACAAACAAGGGTCCTTCTAATGTGAAGGAGCCGACAGAGACTACTCGAAAAGAGGAAGAAACTAAGGAGGAGACCAGGGTCTCTACCCCCAAAACGCAGCTACGGGAACAGAACCACCTTCTGAGATGACAGCCCCAGAGGAAGGGAAGACAGTAATTCCAATTGTTGAAAAACAGATCTCCTTGTCACCTAAGTCAACCACGGTGAAGACTCCACACCAGGCAACATCAGCAACTAATGTGAATAGACCGGACAGCGATGATGAAGGGTTATGGACGGAAGTCTCTCCGCACAAAGCCAGTCGCTCAAGAAAGGCTTTGGTGGAAACCTCACCGGTGTCTTCATCTTCGCGTTTCTTTCTTCTTGCGAAGAAGGATCTGACTGATGAAGATCATGCCACTAATGTCAAAATTTCACATGAGGGGGAAAGGAGAGATGAAGACACGGAGAGCATTAGCTCACAAGCCGATGTGATCCATGAAGAGCCTTCGTTGTCCCACAATTTAGAAGATGGCGAAGACTTAGCAGAGGGAAACAGGGGACGCAAGATAGACCGTGATGTAGTGTTACGTGCCCATCTGGCTCGGAAGTCAAAATCTTCTCACAAGTTTTTAGGCGCAGCGACTACAGTGAATCCTCCGCCTGGCTCAGGGAAAAAGGGCCGCAAAAATAAAAACCGTTAATATGTCTGCATTCGTATGGAATGTTCGAGGTATTAACAAGAAGAAGAAACATTCCGTAATACGAAGTTGGGTACAGGAGAAAGGATTTTTTTTTTAGGTTTATTGGAGACTAGGGTTAAAGAGGACAAGGCTCCAAGTATAGGTGAAAGGATTTTCCCTGGATGGTTGTGTTCAGTAACTACGAGCATCATCGTTTGGGACGTGTATAGGTGGTGTGGTGTGATTCACTTAGAATTACACCAGTATACAAAAGTGATCAGCTGATCACTGTATCTGTAAGTTTGATGAATGATCCCGAGGAGTTGCTTTGCTCCTTGGTTTACGCATCTAATTGTGTGGAGGAAAGGAAATTTTTGTGGAGGGATTTAGAAGACCATTATCATACTCCTATGTTTCGCAACAAACGGTGGATGATTATGGGCGACTTTAACGAAATAATTGCACAAGAGGAGCACTCAGATGAGCATCATGTCCTCTCTCACGGCTCGAGAGATTTCTTTGAACTTATCCAGAGATTTTCCTTAGTCAATATGGGTTCACAGGGACCCAAAATTTACTTGGTGCAACAAAAGAACGGAGGGGGTTATCTGCAAAAAGCTAGACCGTGTTCTCATCAATCACACTTGGCTCCGGACACAATCTGATTCCTATTGTGTGTTTGATGTTGGGGGTTGCTCTGACCACCTGCGCAGTCGTATCACTTTAAGAAGAGCAGTTCCGCCTCCTAAAAAGCCTTTCAAATTTTTGAATGTGCTTACACGGAACGACGACTTCCTGGAGCTTGTGGATACTCATTGGAAAAGCACAACTCCCCTTTTTGTATCCACTTCGGCTCTTCATCGACTGAGTGGAAAACTGAAGGGATTAAAGCTGGGTTCACAACGTTTGGCTAGGAATCTGGTTGGAGATATTTCGAAGAGCACTGATGACGCTTATAAAACTTTTTATGTGGCTCAACAACAGAATATGTTACAACCTTTGCAGGCGCATATTGAAGCTAAGGTGACTGCTCAGGCGACTTGGGAGCATATATCGGATCTGGAAGAGGCGTATTTTCGACAAAATCGAAATTGCATTGGTTACAAGTGGGTGATCATAACAACAAAGTTTTTATAGAGCAGCAAAGGCAAGAGAAACTCGAAATGATATACGTGAGCTGGAGCTTTCAGATGGGACTCACATTACGGATCCTACTCTACTGAAAGAGGAAGCAAGCCGGTATTTCAGAAAAAAATTAAATCTACAGCCACCAGACTATACAGGCCTCTCCTTGGAAAGTATGCGAGAGCTATTGTGCTTTCAATGCTCCCCGGATGAAGTACATATGCTGGTTCATGAGGTGACTGAGAAAGAAATTCGGGATGTCTTGTTTGATATGCCAAGGAATAAATCTCCTAGAACAAACGGCTTCACGAGTGAATTTTTTCAATCTTCCTGGTCGACTGTAGGCGAAGATGTAACAGCAAGTATCCAATATTTTCATGAAAGGTTTCTTACCCAAAAGAATAAACTCAACCATTCTTGCGTTGATGCCAAAGAAAGCGGGAACCACTCAAATGAAAGACTATTGTCCCATTTCTTGCTGCAATGTCTTATACAAGATTATCTCCAAGATACTAGCTAATCTACTCAAGCTCATTCTACCTTGTTTTATCTCTAAAAACCAAACTGCCTTTGTCAAAGGTAGATTGTTGACGGAGAATGTCTTGCTGGCGACTGAACTCGTCAAGGATTATCATAAAGATTATGTATCTCGTCGATGTGCTATAAAAATTGACATCTCAAAAGCCTTTGACTCGGTGCACTGGGAATTTCTTTTGACTGCGCTAGAAGCCATAGCTGTTCCCCCACAGTTTATACATTGGATTAAACTATGTATTACCACAGCCTCTTTTTCGGTTCGGGTCAATGGGGAACTCACAAGCTATTTCCACAGCTCCAGAGGGCTACGGCAAGGCTGTGCGCTTTCGCCGTACCTGTTCGTGATCTGTATGAATGTCTTATCAGAGATGCTAGATAAGGCTGCAAGGGAGCAGCAGTTTGGATATCATCCGGGTCGTAAAAATTTTCAGCTTACACACTTATGTTTTCCCAATGATATAATGTTATTTTCTGATGGGAAATCTCGTTCAGTGGAGGGAATCAACGATGTTTTTGATAAATTTGCCTTATACTCGGGACTTCATATCAGTCTTGAGAAGTCAACGATCTATCTAGCAGGCGTATCACAGACCACTTATGCGAATTTGGCTCAGCGTTTCCTTTTTACCAGGGGAACCTTACATGTTCGCTATCTCGGTCTTCCCCTATTAACCAAGCGCATCAGCCCATCGGACTATTCTCCTTTACTGGACCACATTAGACAACAGATTTCTTCTTGGTCTACGAGGTCTATGTCCTTTGCTGGTAGACTACAATTACTCTCCTCCGTAATTGCTAGCCTTACCAACTTATGGATGGCCGTGTTTAAACTACCTGCAAAGTGCATTCGAGAGATTGAAGGCCTTTGCTCGGCATTTTTATGGTCTGGTCCTTCACTCAACACAAAGAAAGCGAAAATTGCATGGTCCGATGTCTGTAAACTGAATTCGGAGGGTGGACTAGGTTTAAAAAATTTACATGTGGGAAATACGGTGTGTATGCTTCGTTTGATTTGGCGTCTTTTGTCAGCAAAGGACTCGCTTTATGTTTATTGGATCCAGGACAATATCATTCGAAAATCCTCATTTTGGTCCATCTCTGCTAATACACAACGAGGCTCTTGGATATGGAGAAAGATCATAAAGCTCCGTGATACCGCTGATGGTTTTGTGAAGATGGCTGTTGGCGATGGTAAGTCCATCTCCTTCTGGTTTGATAAATGGTCTCCATTGGGCAGGTTATATTCACTCACTGGTCCGTGGGGCCCTCCTGACCAACAGGTTCACTGGTATAAGGGGTTTTGGTTTACTGATCACACCCCCAAGTTCTCATTATGCGCCTGGATTGCAATGCATAATCGTTTGTCTACTGGAGATCGTATGCTCAGTTGGGGATCGCAAGTCTCATTGAATTGTGTGCTTTGTCAAGGCGAGCTTGAGACTAGAAGCCACCTTTTTTCTCATGCTCGTATTCAGGCCATGTGGGGAAGCATTTTGCCAAGGGACTAATGGAACAAGACTTTGCGACGGACTGGACTGAGATACTACAGTTCCTATCCTCTGGAGGGCGGGACAAGGAGAGAACATACCTATTCAGATACGTCTTCCAAGCGTCTCTACATTCCATATGGCGAGAACGAAATGCGCAGAGACACGGTGATCAACCAACACAGGGACAACAACTCATCAACTTGATTGACAAGATGGCTAGAAATCGGTGAAGTTCGATTCGGCTTCCGGGAGACATCAGATTCGAAAATACCCTTCAAGTTTGGTTCGCATCTTGTGAGTGGTCAAGACGATGATAATTTCTTATTAGGCATGGTCTTATATTGAAAGAGTTCAACTCAGTTTGTTTGATTATCATGAACCAATTGTAAAACAGTCCTTTTTCTTTGAAATCTTTTTTTTTGTCAACATTCTTTGAAATCTAATTTGACAAAAGAAAAAAAAAATTTAAAAAGTATATTCTTTTCTACGATGGAATTAGTTTACCAGTTGGAGATCTTTGACTCTTCAAATCATGCTGGTTAAGATATGGGATGAGTGACTCCTTTTCTGTAATAAGTATTTTTTCTGTGCTGTGCAATAGGAAGGAAAGATTATGATGATGATCTTGCATGCATTATATGTGATGATCTTGCATGCATTATATGTGAGATCTTTGAGCTTTTAGGTAANACAATGAGCTTTTAGGTAACAATAACCCAAAGTGTTTGGTTGTGCAAGGTTGTTGGTTCCTTTGTGTTCGGGTTCAAANGATTATGATGATGATCTTGCATGCATTATATGTGATGATCTTGCATGCATTATATGTGAGATCTTTGAGCTTTTAGGTAACAATAACCCAAAGTGTTTGGTTGTGCAAGGTTGTTGGTTCCTTTGTGTTCGGGTTCAAACCTTGTTTGGTACAGAGATGGTTTTTTTTTTTTAAGTTAATTTTGAACGGATACTACTGAAAATTATGAACGACAGGCCAATAATTTCTATTGGTTATCAAGAAAAAGAAACACGTAAACAAGAAAGAGAAAAAAGAAAAATGAAAGAGAATCGAACAGAGTCATCAATCTCTTTTCATCTCCTACGATTTGGTGTTCTCGTCTCTTACGGTATGGTGTTCTTCAGTTAGATATTTGTCTTGGACTTTTCTTTATCTTCTCACAAAATGGTGATCACCAAAAACTAAAAAAGCTCTTTAACAAAGTATATAACTTATATCGTTTATTATTATACCTAGAAAAAGTACTTAAATTTCTCATAATAAATAAATCAAAGTTCAATAATGATGCTCTTACAATTTGATGATATACGATAAGAAAGCGTAACCAACAAGATAGATGGTATTTGGTAATGCAACAAATCAAATTAAATCGGCACAAACAAACAAACGAACGAACATTTTCAAATTAAAATAAAATCAAATAGATAATAAATTGATTCAAGCGACCTCACATATAATGCATGCAAGATCATCATCATAATAATGCGATCATCATAATTAGTATTTGGGAGTTGCAGGAGCAGCCTTAGGACCAGGACCGGTGAAGTAGAAAGGTCTGACACTAAAAAGGTTCACTTTCTTCTCTGAGTGGTAACGGTATCCGTGCATAGACAAGGGAACTCCCGTGAGACCCTTGTTCACATTGGTCGGGTTCATGCAAGTCTTGACTGGAGAAGTGTAGATTTTGACACGACAGTGAAATAAGTCCTTGATGTGGGTCAGTGTCACGTAGAAGTAGCCCTTAGAGTCAGCTGGATCGCTGTAGGTCACAACCTCCTTCTTGCTCTTCCCGTATGATCCTGGCTCTGAACACACAATCTTTGCCTTCGCTCCTACATATAGATTTTGTTCAAACAAATTTATATAATTAGTAATTTTGTTGTTATAAATAAATATCTAATTAGGTAGGTTTAATAAGTACTTATGTGTTTTTATACCTTGAATTGGGTAGGTCTCGTAACCATTTTTGCATAAGATGATGCCATCAACGGCTTTGATAATCTCTGGGACGTATGGCTTGGTGGGTGGAGTGTAGGTTGGTTTCGGTACATATGGAGTTGGAGACTTTTTGTAGACCGGTGGAGTGTAGACCGGAGGTGGGAGGGTTGGTTTATAAGCCGGTGCAGTGTAAACCGGCGGTGGAAGTTTCGGCTTGTGAACCGGTAGTGCGTAAACCGGAGGTGGTAGAGTTGGCATGTCAGTTGGTGGAGAAGTGTAAACTGGAGATGGAAGCGTGGGTTTGTAAACCGGAGGAGACGAGGGAGAATGATAATGAGCGGTGGCTATGCTGGCCAGAGAGAAGAGGAAGCAAATGGCAAAGGAGTTTCTTGTTGTGATTGCCATTAATTGCACTTTGTGTGGTTTGTCTTTTGCCTTAAGCTTAGTTCGCTATTTTGTTTGAAGTGGATGAGGAAAAAGAGTTCATCGAATGGGAATTTATACGAAAAAAATTGGGCGAAAATGTAGTAACAATTAAAAAAATGTATCTTCAGAGGTGACTTATAGGAAATTATGTGTGGGATTTGCTAATAGTGTGATGCACGATCAAAAACATGTTAATCAATGACAACCATATATGCATGCACACGGCGCCGACCAACCTGAAGAGGTTGAGTGAGCTCCGGAATTTGGATAGGCCCATTAACTAGTATGGATAGACAAAGCACACATTTGATGCATGTACGTCTTGAAAAAACGTTTAATATTTTCAATTAAATTTACAGGGTTTTTTCATCTTTTTTACATCAACTCATGGATTTGTTGATGATTCTTCGGTTACATATGAACAGATTTGAAAAAGTTTTATTTTCACTTGGATATATTATATTATTTGCCTATTTTGTCTATCAAAGTATGTTGATTTTGTAGTCGTTTTTAATCTAGTTCTATGACTGATATTATTTTATGAAAAAGTTTAGAAAAACAGCACATACGGTCGTTTCCAAAAAAAAAAAAAAAAAAAAAAAAAAAAAAANTACTATTCTTATTATTTGAGACTGTGATACAAAAGAACCGGCGATCACCACATATAGTGTGCCTTAGTCGGTGCCCCGAACTATAACAGTTCCGGAGTCTACAAATTGAAACAAGTAACAAGGATCCACAATTAACTAAAATACCAGATCTTTAAAGCAAACTAAGAACCAAACCATAAAATTGATTAGTGAAATCAGGGAACAAAGGGTAGCTAAGATGGTGTCAACACATCTTGAGTCCATCGCAAAAATGGTGGAAAAGGCAATTCTTAACGTCAAGCCACATGCAGAGACCGAGAGGATAGAAGCTAAACGCAACGCCTACGATCCTTGACTCCAACTCCGCTTGGATGCTCTTTTTACTGCTCGGATTCACCAAATCCAAGCCACTGAGGACGACGGCTGAAAGTTAGATCTTATTGTAAAAAGAACCGGCGATGCTTCGAAAAAGGTAAAGGCCCAGAAATCCTCCAAAACGAGTTTGTTAGAGAACCCACAGCCTTAGATCACTAACAAAAACTAAGTCGATTCTTAAACAACAGAAAATAACTAGTAAGAGCCAAAAGGGATCCACTCCGAGGACATGCAGATTCAGATCTAGGATAAACCATATTGGAAGGGTCGCCGGATTGAAAAGAACCCGTAGTTACCCAGATCGGGAAAGATAGGCAGAGGAAATGAGGTCGAGACCAAGGACCCTCAAAGGATGAGCCCCGATCTAGAAGAACCCCAATCCACCGACTAATTGAACCAATCCAACTCGATCTATCCCGATCTGAATAAAATCGCATAGCCGAAGATGAAAAAAAAAAAAGGAAGATTTTGATCGGTGTCGGTGGTCGAAACCACCGGACACCGATCGGAAAAGCCAAGAACAAGTCGGTTTGCTTAAAGGAGAAGAAAGGTGAGTTTCAAACTTATTGTATTCTGCCTCAACTACATACGGTCTCTGTTTTTCTAGGCGTGCGCGGTTCTAAGATAATATTTTGAGTAAAAGCTCATGTTTTTATATAGAATAAACTCATTTTGAGTATTGTAGAGCTTCAGGAGTAAATTCAAGTTTTGATTTTACATCGACAAGAAAAATAGCAAAGACAGCAGTCAAATATGCTTTTTTCCAGTGTTCCTTTTGTTAGGACGGTGTGGGCCATCAGTTTCCAGTGTTCCTTTTTTCCAGTCTCTTGGCTTTTTATGTCACAATTTGAGTGCGTATAGATATGAGAACCCGGTTAAATATCTTATTGTGGAATATGGGAGATATGAGGAAACTGATGTTCGACTAATATTAAAATTTTGGCTGCTTTAGAAAACCTGAAAAGCTCGAATGAATGATATAACTGAAGGTAGGGGTGAAGGGATTAGGAAGAAAAAATCCTTCACTCCACGCATTGGAGAGGACCAACTCAAGTCAGCAAACGGTTGAATCTTGGACAAAAATTACAGAAGCGATAAAAGGTCTGAACCACGCGATGAGTAATTTACAAAAAAAAAAAACATATAATTGAAACTCAACACTTTTGTGGAGAAGGCATTAATGGATTCTAAGTAATGGTTTGAATTGAATGAAGTATCAAGTCCGCACTCTCAGAATCTTGGACACATGAACATAAAATGGAATCCTCCTTATCTATATATATCCTAAAATGCTATTATGATACATAATGGACTATGAATTCAAATCAATGTGGTGTAGGCTGAGTCACTCGAGATGAAATAGGAAATGTTATATGGTTTCAAGCTATGATATGATTGTACACCTAAAAAGACTATTTCTTTCGCCATATACAACGCTTTGCTTGTTGTATCCCATATTGGTTATGACCGATTTTTTAACGGAGACACCTATTGTTAGTTCACAAGTATTGATCTTAATTTGGTGTGGTTGGAGGGAAAAATGCAAAGAGGCAAAAATATGAAATATATCTAACTGTATGAGTATGTCTATGTATATTTGTTTCCTAGATTTGGAATACGATATTAACAGTAATTTTTACGTCGTTAATTAGTTCTTATATATATGAGTGCGGCTGGTTCAGTCTTGCCTTGAGTGTCCTCTTTGTTTTTTGGTCATACTGTTTTCGACCTCTCAATTCTATTCTGGGTTTGCAGAGACTCCTACTGGTGCTCTCTGTTTTTCTTTGTAACCCCCTCTGTTTTAATACAATAAAATTCAGCGTTAAAAAAAAAGATATGAGTGCTAATACAGATTTTACGTTAAGAGCACTGACTAAACAGAATAAATGCATGGAATGATTAGGAGGAGGCTGTGAGGGCTTTATCATGGCTTAAAGTATCCAACCGACGATATTTTGTAAATCAAATTTCTTAATGAAGAATGCTTTCTGAATAAATTTCATTTTTTGGTCAAAATAGTCGGCAAGTATGTAGCGATCCCTAGATACTCATCTATGAGCATTAGCTGTTTGTAGGATCTATGAGCATAAGCATTTCGACATTGGGTATGTTTATTTTGTTAGAAGTGGCGAAAAACATGAAATATATCTTAATAATCATGTCTATATACGTACGTTTGTTATTTTTTTCTAGATTCGGATTCGATAATGAATGATCTATATCTGTTATTAAGTTGTTTAGTTCTTTACATATGATGTGCTACTTCAGAACTCAAATATTGTTTGAGGAACGGTGACTGTGTCTCAGTATCTGTCGGTGAAAGTCTGAAAGAATAAGTATTGTATAAGTATGAGGAGATTAAGAAAGACTTTACATTGACTGAAAGTGTTTAACCGACAAAAACTTTGCAAATCAAATATCTAAATGAATCGTGCTTTCTGAATAAATATAATTTATGGTCAAAGAAGTCGGAAAGTATATACTGATATACAAATCCATGGGATATATTATAAAGTTGTGAGCCAATGAGAAAAGAGCACTATCCATCTAGACAAATATCTATCTTTCATTTTCATTTCCAACGGCTATACATACAACTGTCCCTTACTTCCATTTTCTCATCACCAATCCACCTTAGATATCATAACTAGTCTTCCAAGGTTCATAAGATGAGGTCTTCTTGCGGTACAAGATTCGCGTCCTTGATTCTCTCTTTCTTTGCGGCACAATCTGTGCTTGTCTATGCGGGTAGCTTCCACAAAGATGTTCAGATACATTGGGGTGATGGCCGTGGAAAGGTCCTCGACAATGCTGGAAATCTTCTTTCTCTCTCGCTCGACAAATTCTCTGGCTCCGGTTTCCAGTCCAGTCAGGAGTTTCTTTATGGAAAAGTCGAGGTTCAGATGAAACTCATACCTGGTAACTCTGCTGGAACAGTGACAACATTTTATGTAAGTAACATGTTATTTCAGAGCATTCTTTCCATCTCTTGCTATTCACTAGGTTTCGTATTTTCAAATCCTTTTGCTTACGTGATGAGTTTGTGCAGCTTAAGTCTCCGGGAACTACTTGGGATGAGATCGACTTCGAGTTCCTGGGAAACATAAGTGGTCATCCGATTACTCTCCACACTAATGTTTACTCGAAAGGACAAGGAGACAAAGAACAACAATTTCATCTGTGGTTTGACCCGACTCTTGATTTTCACACTTACTGCATCACATGGAATCCCCAAAGGATTATGTAAGTGCAGCATTTAGTATATGTTTTGAGGCTATATATGAGCTCATGAACCAACATTCTCATACAGAACTTTTTTTTTCCTTTTTTCCAGATTTACAATTGATGGAATCCCGATTAGAGAGTTCATGAACTCCGAGTCCATTGGAGTCCCATTCTTAACGAGCCAACCAATGAGGGTCTATGCGAGTCTCTGGGAAGCCGAGCATTGGGCCACAAGAGGAGGATTAGAGAAAACAGATTGGTCAAAAGCTCCTTTCACCGCTTTCTACAGAAACTACAATGTGGATGGATGTGTTTGGGCTAACAGAGTATCATCTTGCACCGCTAATGCCCCATGGTACACTCAAGTACTCGATGTCAAAGGAAAGAATAGAGTGAAATGGGCACAGAGAAATCACATGGTCTACAACTATTGCACCGATAAAAAAAGGTTCCCTCAAGGTGCTCCTCCAGAGTGTGGTTAAACTACTGTTTGTCTCTGATCCGAGAATAAGTTAATGTGGCATTGTCTTTGTAACTTACTAATGATTTTTATCTACTGTTATGCACATGTACTACGTGCGGCCCGTTACTTCTCAGTTAGTAAAATTTCTTCCATTTCTATCCATGTTGTTATTTACTTCTTTATATCATCTTTGTGTGTTTGATTTGCATTTGGTTACTAATTACTTTTCTAGAATTTATTCTTAAACAAATGTGTGTCATGCAAGAACAGCATGTAAAATAGTAGCGAAATTTAATAAAAGCAATATTGGGTTTACTTATATTTGTCAACATTTAGAGTAAAATTGTGCTCTATAATATAGGATTCATTAATCATTTATTTTCAATATTATGTTCATAGATTCTTTTTGGTAAATATATTATGGTATTGATATCTAACTAAATATATTATGGTATTGATATCTAACTGAATTTTGTGTATTATTAAATTTAACTTTATATCTAAAAAATCAATATTTTAGGAGTTTTGGATATGAGTTTTGGATTTATTAAGGATTAAAGAGTTAAGAATTTTAGGGTAAAACCCTTGTTGGGAAATTAACCCCAACCTAGTGCTATGAACTTAGAGAGAAACTA
>OVAP01002531.1:0-19170 GCA_900406295.1 Aurinia saxatilis
CTTTGCGTGGAATCCAGCCCTCGCAAACGAGGTGTTTTCTTGTAGTGATATGTGTGTGTTTCTTTTGGCTCAAAGATGATTAGAATTATATTTTTTAAAATGAATGTAAAAATTTTAATGCATGAGTACAATATTTTGATTTACAATATATTTTCATAGATTTCCAACTCATAATTAATAAATAAAAAAGTTAACTCTTTTGATTCATGTTTTTATATATTAATATAGATTAAAGAAAACAAAATGTGATTTAGGTGATCACGGGTGTCTTTTTTACTTCACTTCAAGTGATCGGCGGGTGTATTTTTTACTTCACTTCAGGTAAAAAAGACACAAAACAATCATTCTTCTAATGCAGATATTTTATATTTTATTATTATTAACGATTTGATATCTTTACGTTTTTCAAAGTTATTATGAAATCTTCAAATATGATTGAATTTCTGTAAGTTTTTCTTATAACCTTATACTTCTAAATTAGAATGCATTTAATACAATAATATTGATGTTAATGATATTATAGTATTATAGAATCATGTTTGATTTAAATGGTGTACTTTTTAATAGAAAAATTGGCAGCCCATCCAAGGTACGG
The DNA here is from genome assembly GCA_900406295.1 of Aurinia saxatilis. Classification (NCBI taxonomy): domain Eukaryota; kingdom Viridiplantae; phylum Streptophyta; class Magnoliopsida; order Brassicales; family Brassicaceae; genus Aurinia; species Aurinia saxatilis. Next base: position 596 of record OVAP01002531.1, read on the forward strand.
ACCAGTCACCAGTAGGGATTAAGTTTAATATGTTTTTCTCTTTTAATTCATGTTGATTCTAGTTAATTTCAGAAACTCTATTTAAGGAATGAAAACAAACCGGAAAGGCGGGAACCAAATCAAACAATCAGACATAGGCATTATAAGATTACATGTGAGCAATCTCTTATATTTTAAAATTCTTTTACTAATAATTTAGGAGAGATGAATGTTTGTCTGAGTTCTTCAATGAAGAATGGATTAATAAGTTCTGAACCCTAAAATGTATCCTCTTTTGTAATGCAAGAGATGATAGAGATGAGAAAATGAATTATAAGCAATGCATAGATTTTGGCTAATTGATTATTTGTTTTCTTAATTCTGCAGCTAGACGTTAATGAAAAATCTTCTTACTCTATAATGTAAAGTGTTACAATTAAATATCAGATGATTTTGAAAATCATCAAATTTAATATGGACAGTGCATCAAATTTAGTTAATTGACGTGATTTATTAAATCAGCCTAGAAACAAATATATGATTTAATATTTGTTACTCAATTAAGGTATATTCATTTGTAACTAATTGATATGAGAATGATATTCATCAAAATTACTTTTTTCTTGAGCAAGAATCTTGGTTAGTTTTCTAACATCAATTCTCTCAAATTCGATATGATTGATACTATTTACATTTTACAATTCAAGATATGCATAATCAAAGCGAGAATCAAAAACTAACTTATAATCAGTGCATAAAATTAATTCATAATTGATTGCTATTTCTAAATTCAACAACAACTAAAAATTGAAAAAAAATCTTATTACTCTATAATGTATACTGCTACAATTAAGTAGTAGATGAAATCGAAAATCAACACATTAATTCTAACAGAGCATATAATTAGGTTAATTACAAGTGATTCTTAAATCATCAGAGAAACAGATTACTTCGGAATTTGTTACTCTATTTATATAAATTTGTCTATAATTAAATAGAATACTACGAATTTCATCAAATTAAATGTGGAAGAGCATAATTCTTGGTTAGTTATCTTGATATGATTGATACAATTTACAAAATTCCTATCTCATAATTTGTAATTCCATTAGGAAAAATGTACAATACATAAACATTTTCTTTTACTTGCGTTTTGTTTATATGTTTGGTTTAAAACGAAGAGTGTTCTTGAATATTAATAAATCAATTAAAGCAGAATTATATTTGAATAAATGAACGGAATCCATTCAAGAAGATTTTTTTTTTGTCGAATTCAAGCAGAATTATATTTGGATATTAATAAATTAAATAAAACGCTGAATGCTTGTTTCAACTACATCCGAGTTTGGACTTGTATGGTAAGATTTTGTATTGTTACAATGGCAGATCAATTCACTCCATAGGTTATGCAAAAGTTAATCTTAAAATCAACTTCTAGTGAACCCTCAAAAGAAACACAACAATATTAAGTCTATAGTATTACTTGATTTTGGCATTGATGAAATGTAAGCATACAAATTTATTCTCCACCAAGAAACAAAAAAATGTCGAGAAATTCAAATTAACAAAAAAAACAGGAAAAACATGAAGTTCAAATAAATATTTAAGCCACGTATACGTTCAAAACTATTCGTGGTGCAACTTCTTTGGATATGGGATCCATTGGCCTTTCCTTGAATCCTATATGTATCTTGTAGGAATCTCAATGTAAGTCGGAGGTTCATATATGAGATCTCGGACTCTGTTTGCTCTCCACCTAAGATTGTTCTGTGGTAACCAAGCACTCACCGGATGTCTTGACTCCATCATTTTGTATACATCCTCAATGTATTGCTGAAATATCCTTTGAGATCTGAAACCGAAAGGATAATCATCAATTCGATCTCTCATCTGGAACACAAACCACTCAGCCATTGTGACATTTTGTTTTGTTGTATATCTAGATAAAAACAGACACTAAGATTTCTTGTTACTGAATTCTTCAAAAGCATTCCAGTAAATTTAAGAAGATCAAACTTACTTGTGGCTGTTAATGGTGTCATGATTATACAGCCGAACAAACTTTGTCATTTCTTCATCCTTTGGAAAACTTTCAGAAATGCAACGGAACTCGTCCACATCTAGCTTGAAAACATACTTCCCATCCCCATTTTTTGAACGTACCATCACCTCTAGGTAATGTATAAAATTATACAATCACTGGGTTTACTAATGTTTACAGACAAAGTTCATTTTGATATATATAGGCCGGGCGCATTGAAATGTTACCCTTTTTTTAGGGTTCATCATAAAGTCTACACGTTAAATGATTCAAAAAGTTACGTAATCAGAAGATTGCTGAGAGATCTCCAAATTGATTGGTATATATCGCTTCAATCAAGCACTAACTAAAGGAAAGAATGACAATCAGGTTTCTCTTTGCCATTTCCAGTTTATAACTGAATCGTCTAATGTAATGACTTGAAATGAAAATGACCTAATGTAAGTAGAACATTGACGAAGTTGTTTGTCTGAGGTTCATTGTCTTGACATAGAACATAATGTTAAACATCTTATTCAAACCGAAACAGAGAACATAGTTAAATTGTCTAAAAGAAATTAACAATGAAGTATGGTTGAACCTCCTCCAGAATTATAGACAAATGCGTCTCTAGCAGCCTGCAAATGCGTAAAGAGATCAAGATGTTAGTCAAGTGATGACTCAAAACAGTAATTCCTTGAGACAGATATTTATGGACTTATCTTAGCTACTAATGTATGATAATGAAACAGAATAAAGCATTTGAGGTATCTCCATTTATGTCTATGAAAATTTCTAGAGATGTAAAGAACTTGATTAGAAACAATTCCAAAAGAGAGAATTAATATAAGAGAAAGCAAAGTCCGACATACATATGTGTAGAATGAGGAAATCATGGCTTGGATAAAGATGGGAACAGGAGAGAATGCCACTCACAAAAGAAGTGTGTTGTGGTTGTTGTTGGGAACGATGTGATGGATATGTTCCGCCCAAGTTGAAACCACCGGGTCTACCCATCTGCATAATTTGGAAATTCAAAAAGTATATTATCTCATCAACCATATCAATACGATGTGCGGGCCAAAACCCTTTGTATCTTCCATGCCATCAACTTCAAGCTATGCGCCACAGAAGTAGCAATTTTCTCTACTCAATCACAATTACAATCAATTTGTCCTATCAAAGATACAAACAAAACTCAACATCTATTCAAACCCAAAATTTGAAGAAGATGAAGAAGCAGTTCAGTAACGTACGGAGACTACGGCTTGGATCCCGAAATCACAGAAGATTAATTCCCAAACAGATTGAAGATATTTACAGATTGATTCCAAACAAAATAATATAAAAAATCGTGAAGATAGCATCAAAATATTACCCAGATCATCTTGCGACGATTCTTGTAACATCATTTCATCTCTTAATTAGTTGATCCCAACATAACATATCGAAATCTAGCTTGAGAGAGAGGAAGGCAAGTCTTCAATTCGGTTTTCTGTCTGGAGCAGAGATCGAAACCATAAGATCGAGGGTATAATGGAGAGGCGAAGGCGAGAGTATAATGATGAGTCTCAGCGTTCATTCTCGTAGAAATCTCCAGAACTTCTCCCTAGAACATCGATGAACTCTATTTTCTAAAATAAAGACATGTCATATTTCATGTTTCCTAATATGATTTTTAGCCAAATCCATGTCAGATTAAATTAACACTAATTTTGCATAAGAAAAAGACACATAAGCAAAATTCACTTAAACTACATTGGTATTAATAAGAAGAGGGATTGTCTATTGTCATATTCTTTTTTCTTAGTTTTAAGTTCATAATATATATAGTTGTGATATATGAATAAATATGTTGGATTAGTTGATTTTCTTATGTGTAATTTTTATAGTTTTCTACTAAAAGAGTTTAAGATTTAAATTCCTTTCAAATCACTTCTTAATTATTATTTTTCCGCAACTTCAATATTTATTAAATTTGTTTAGGATCATTAGTTAATAATTTTAATAAAGTATACTTAATTTTAATTTTTTAAAATTTTAATACTTTTAGAGTTGATGTCATGAATGACTTTTCACATTCCTTTTGTAATTGAACATGTTAATACAAAAAATGTAATCAATTAAATTAGATGTTAAATTAAATAATTTTATTACAACTAAATACTGAAATGATGTGGATGTCAAGTAGATGATTGTGTCTTCACCAAAAGAGAGAAAAAGTTTCTTTATTGGTATGGGAAAGATGAGGTCTGAGCTTGGGCTTTATTGGTATTGGACAATAGAACAAACCCAACAGTGAGAATTTATGCTTGTAGATGAGTTAGATTTATATAATTATTGAAGTAATTAGTAGGTATGTGCTTAGTTGGCTGCTGAGGTGGCAGCACCAAAAGAGAGAAAAGCTCTCTTTATAGATATAGATAGAATAGAAGAGTTCCACTTTTAAGTAAGCTCTGAAATGCTGTCATGTGTCCCTCTCTATTAATGTCAACATTTAAATTTGACTATTATATCTTATTCATTTGTTTTTCTTAATTTATTGCAAAGCAACTAATTAATAATCTTGTATTTTAAATAAAATCAATTATATTCTCTAATTTTATATTGCTGAAAAAAGATTAATCAAATGAATAAGAGTAGACTACAATAAACTTGCTTAATTGATAAACACGATTGATTTTATATCATATAGTAAGGTTTCCTTTAAAATTGCTCAAATTACTCAAGTATTTAGTTTCATATAGAAATTTTGAAACATTTTTCTTAAATTGGAGAAGTAAATAAAAAAAAATACATTAAAACATTAAGTGGTTGAATATTATCTACAAGAATGCATTAGTATGAAAAAATATTTTGATAATTTAACAAAGACAAATTGTAGTTTAATAACCACATGTTTCATTTTTAATATTTATTCAAATATTTAATACCAATTTTAATCCAATATATAAAAACATTTTATACATGATAATTAAATACAAATTATATTTTAGTTGTTTCTTATATTTTATTTTATTTTAATCATCAAACAAACCATTTCGCGCAATGCCCGAACTTTCTCAAGTTATATATATAATAATGATAATTTTCCTATTAAATATAGATTTTGTTATCCAATAAAATATGAAATTTAGCAGTGCTATTTACATAATATTTTTTATTCTATGATAGGATCCATTATATACAAAAAAATGCCCAACTGTTTAGACAAATAAGTTCATAATTTATAGTTTTTTTTTTTTTTTTTTGTAAACTAGGATGAGCTCGGACCTTGGGTCCTAATCTCTCCCCAGGCCCAGGACCAGCCATTGCTAATACCTCTCTAGAAGACGTAAAGTATCCCTCCCACCGGAAATCGATTTATCATCGTTTGACTCGGATTCAGGGCATTTTTTAGGGTTATATGTAAAAGAAAATAATTCTTATCTTTTACAGCTTATAACATAGTTTTAAGTGAAATTATATTATTTTATTATCACAATTTTCAAATACAAAATATAGTTTTCAGTTTTCAACCATCTTATATTTAAACCTTTTATGTTTTCTTTCTGTTTTATATAAAACAAAACCTTGATCATTTCTTTTTTTAATTTCTTAGTTTATAATGTATAGATATAATTCTTTTCCTTAAATTTTAATGGGTTCTTTTTTGTTTATGAACTGAACAAATGAGATACCCGCTAGAATTTAGAAATCTTTCAGATATACAAAAATCTAAATATTTTCTTTTGCAATGTAAATCAAATCACAAAATTAAATATCCGACAACAAAATATATATATATATATATATATATCAAACTTATTGGCTTCTTTTCAAAATAATGTTTAACAAGAATCAATTTATGATTTGGTATGAATTATTATGTATTAATTTTTGGTATACAATAATAAATGTATATACATGAACTCGATAAATACTCCAAAATATCAGAAAAACAGATTTTACTATGAAATATATCAATTTAACAAATAAAAAATCTAAGAAAATACCACATGCGATAACATGCGGCTAAAGGTTTTTGCTCGATCTTAGGTTTTGTGCTGTTTGGGAGCTGTAGATTCTTACCGGCGGTTCCTATTGGTGAGTACTTTGCTTCGCTGATGGGTCAAACAAGGGTTTTATCGAATTGGTATTTGCTGCTCTGCTGTGGAAGATATCAGGGTTTGGGTGGCTTGTTCTTCAAGGTTAAAGAAGATGTCCGAGGTTTCTGATGAAGAAAAATCCTTGGAGAGGATTATGAAAACTATGTCTATTAATGATGATGATTCGGTCCCGGTGGTGATGCCCAACTTACAGATTTTAAAATCAACAGAGACAAATTTTCTTAGCATCATGGGAAGATTACTGAACCCGGAGAAACAAGAGATGGGAAGTATGCTGCTGGATATGCCAAGGAAGTGGGGGGTCCAGAATAGGGTTAGGGGTGTAGCATTGGCAAGAGATCAGTTTCAATTCATCTTTAAATATGAGGAGGATTTGTTGGAGGTGCTAGCTCAGGGGGTGCAGAACTATAATGAATGGTCTATGATCTTAGAAAGGTGGGTTGATCCGTTTCCTGAGAGGTTCTTGACGAGGTTACTTGTTTGGATTCAAATTAGGAATATCCCTGTGAATTATCATACAGAACCATCAATTCGATTTGTGGCTAGTGTTTTAGGGGAGGTGAAAAAGGTTGATTTTGTTACTTCAAAATCTCAGCTTCAAGAATTTGTACGAGCACAAGTCTTCTTTGATATAGCTAATCCGACGCGTCGTGCTTGAGAGGTGATGTTCCCAGAGGGAGAGGTGGTCAACATATTTTATGATTTTGAAGATACTCGTAAAAGATGATTTGATTGTCAGAGGCTGACGCATGATAATTCCAAGTGTCCGTTCAAGGAAAAACTTAGTTTTGGCTCTGAGGTACTAGGTAGGGAGACTGAGAGGATGATGGTGGATATGTCAGCGGTTAGTGCTCATGCTGAGACAAACATACGTCTGAATTCAGCTGATCATACGGAGGTAATGAAGGAGGAGAGGCCATAGATTAATTCGGAGGTTATGCATAAGATTCTTATGGATACGATGGGAACAGAGGAGCGCAAAGCGGGATCGGATTCGGGTTCTATGGTTCCTATGGGTACTGCGGTAGTATCGAAGGCGGTTGAGAAGGAGATAGAGAGAGGTAGAGGGATCTCACTCCCTCAGGTTTTTAAATCACTCTATAATGCACTTGATGCGAGAGTTCCTGTTCAGGGAGGTAATGGGATATCTGGAGTAGAAGCACAAGCAGAGGGTCGAGTAGGTTTGGAAAGTCTGAACGAGAGTAGTCGGCTCCGAGAGAAAGGGCATTGCATGACTCAGAAAATTTGTTCGAGAAACAAAGTAGGGGACCATCATCTAAACTGCGAGGCTGGAAACGATTGGCCAGAGCAAAGCTTTTAGATGCAGCGGGACTTGACAACGACAGTGCTGAGAAACCACAAGAGGGTGAAAAAATGTGTTGGGTCGAAAAGATTACCAGGGGAGTTGAATGCAAAGCTGGCAAAAATAGCTAAAACTGATGTGGGTTCGGTGATTTTCCAGAAATCACCCAGTATGTCCAAATGAAAACACTCAGTTGGAACTGTCAGGGATTGGGAAACAACAGGACAGTTCGACGCCTTGAGGAAATGTGTAGGAAGCATCTCCCGGATTTTGTGTTTATCCTAGAGACTAAAAACTCTAATGCTTATGTTTTGAATGTTCAAAGATCTTTGGGTTATTCACACTGTCATTTAGTGGATCCTGTCAGTCTCAGTCGTGGTTTCGCTCTGTTTTGGAAATCTTTACATACAGTAGAGATTATCTCTTCTTCAGCTCGACGGATTGATGTTCATTTTCAGTTGGGTACTCTTTCTTATTTTACTACTTTTGCCTATGGGGATCCGGTTCAACATCGTCGCCAAGGGGGTTGGAATCAGATTTCGCTGTTTGGAGCTGATCGTAATACGACTTGGTTCTTGATAGGCGATTTTAATGAAGTTTTGAATAATTCAGAAAAATTGGGAGGGCTACTTCGTGATGAGGATTCCTTTTACCCCTTTCGTAATTTTGTGAATAATTGTGGTATTAGAGAATTACAGTTCTCTGGCAACAAATTCTCCTGGGCTGCTTACCGCAATACAGGATGGACACAATGTCAACTTGATCGTTCTTTTGGTAACTCAGACTGGTTTTGGTTTTTTCCCGTGCTAATACTGAATATTTGAACCGAAAAAATTTAGATCATCGACCTTTGTTGACTAAGCTTGCGGCTGATAATTCAAATTTCAAAGGTCGGTTCTGTTTTGATGGTTGATGTGTTTCAAAACCAGGAATTGATGTTGCTGTTCGGCGTGGCTGGGAAAAGGTCACAATGATGGGACAAGGTTCAATATCTGATCGAATAGCAAATTGTAGGACGGAATTATCGAGTTGGAAATGTTCATTTCAGTCAAATTCAAAGCATCTTATGATTGACTTGCAACTGCAACTGGAATTGGAAACCAGTAAATTAAATCCGGATCAACAATTAGTAAATCATTTACGGATTCACTTGCAGGCAGCTGAGCAAGAGGAAGAGACTCACTGGAGGTTACGGAGTAAGGAAAACTGGTTGAGAGATGGAAACAGAAACACTTCATTTTTTCATGGAAAGGTCTGTGGTCGACGGTTAAGAAATCAGATTATTATGCTCCATGATGAAGATGGCCGAAAACATCTTGAGGAAAGTGCGAAAGGGGAGATTGATGTGAGTTACTTTCAAACTTTATTCACTTCTTCACAACCTAGTAATGCTGAGGAACTACTTTCTGGTTTTGCGTAAAGAGTAGATGCTAGGATGAACCAGGCTTTAACGAGACCTGTTACAAATGCTGAAATTGGAAAAGCGGTTAAAAGTTTAAATCTAATAATGCTCCAGGTGCAGATGGTATGACAGCAAAAAAAATTTAGGAGTTCTGGCCAATTGTTAAAGTTCAGGTGTCGAATGAGATACGAAAGTTTTTTTGAGACAGGAAGCTTTCCTCGGGATTGGAATCACACAAAGATTTGTCTTCTCCCTAAAGTTTTGAATGCATCTCATATTAAGAACCTAAGACCCATTAGTCTGTGCTCGACCACATACAAGATAATATCTAATATTTTGTGTTCTCGTCTGAAGAAAGTGTTGCCGGTTCTGGTTTCTAAAACTCAAGGGCTTTCGTTGCTGGTCGGCTCATTTCAGATAACTTGTTAATTGCGCATGAGATGTTACATGGACTAAGAACTAGTCCTAAATGTAGGGAGGATTTTATCACTATTAAAACAGATATGTCTAAAGCATATGATCGGGTCGAGTGGGATTTCCTTAGATCCTCTTTCAACGTATGGGTTTTGATAGGAAATGGATAGATTGGATCATGTTTTGTGTCCGGTCGATTTCTTATACAGTGCTTTTGAATGGTCAGTCTCATGGACATATAACACCAGAGCGTGGTTTACGACAAGGGGATCCTTTGTCTCCTATTCTATTCATATTATGTGCTGGAGCGCTTGTCTATGTCATGGATAAAGCAGAACAAGAGGGAAGATTATAGGGTATGAAGATTGTTGTTCCAGGCCCAAGCATTCAACACTTATTGTTTGCAGATGATAGTCTATTCTATGCCGAGCAACGCTGACCGAATGCACTGAATTTCTTCGCTGTTTACACCTTTATGAGACAGCTTCCGGACAGACCAACAATTTCCAAAAATCTGCAATCACATATGGGAAGGATATTGATCCGTATATGCGTCGTGTCATTGGTGCTCGATTAGGCATTGAGGCTGAAGATGGGACAGGCATGTATCTTGGTTTACCAGAACGTTTTAGTGGGTCTAAGCAACAGTTATTAGCTTTCATAATTGAACGTTTGACTAAACGGTTGTCGAATTGGTATGCGAAGACTTTATCACTGGGAGGTAAGGAGATTCTTCTTAAATCAATTGCTATGGCACTTCCCGTATACGCTATGTCATGTTTTAAAATCTCTAAAACACAATGTAAGCGGATCACTAATGCGATGTCTGCTTTTTGGTGGAATGCAAGTGAGAATAAACGCAAAATTCATTGGGTCTCTTGGAAGAAATTGTGTAAGTTAAAAGATGAAGGTGGATTGGATTTTAGAGATCTTGAAGATTTTAATCAAGCTTCTTTAGCTAACAGAGCTGGAGGGTTCTCAATGAACCAAATTCGTTGACAAGGGTTACTTTGCTAATTCAGACTTTATGTCTTGTGGACAAGGGTTTCGTCCGTCTTATGCCTGGAGAAGTTTAATTCAAGGCCGAGAACTTTTGCAAAAGGGTCTTATTAAGTCCAATGGGGATGGTCTTTCTTCTAGAGTTTGGCTTGACAAATGGATTATGGATAAGCACCCGAGAAGACCATATAATAAAGAAACAATGATGAATCTTCGGTTAAAGGTCTCTGATATATTACTTCCGGACTATAGCTGGGATATGGCAAAGGTGAATGCTCTTTTCTTGCCTTCGGACATAACTCGGATTAGAGGAATGCAGCCATGTATGTTAGCTGATCGTTATATTTGGGCACACACCGAGCATGGGGCTTATACTGTTAAAAATGGACAATGGTTAGCTCGCGAACTTGCTAGGGTAGTGGCTCCAACATCAGTTAGTGAGCAGGCTTGTATTCAGCTTAAGAGCACGGTCTGGTCTTTAGATACAGAGCCTAAGATTAAAATGTTCTTATGGAGGAGCCTTTTGGGGGCCCTTGTAGTTGCTTCACAACTTCAGAACAGGGGAATGCTAGTGGAGGATCGTTGCAAGTTGTGGTTCTGCTTTGGAAACTATATATAATGTTCTTTTTTAGTGTGATGCAGGTATAAATCTATGGACAGTGGCGGGTGTGGATCTTCCTCCTAATGGGTTTTCTGATTCTAACATGGAGTATGTGTTGGGATTGATGACTACTCCTGGTTTAGATGATACAATAAGACGGGGGATCCCTTGGGTTTTTTGGGCGATTTGGAAATCTCGGAATATGGTAGTATTTGAAGCACAATGGCGTGATGATGATGCATTGCTTCAGGAAGTTAAAAAGGATGTCTTGTTGTGGTTTACGCTAAAAGAACAAGAACAGAGTATAGCTCAACAATGTTCTTCTTCTTCACAAAGTAATTTTGATACAAGATGGTTTGCTCCGTTATCAGGCATGATTAAATGTAACTTTCATTCTCATTGGAGATCGGAACATTATCATTTTGTAGGAGCTTGGATCGTTAGGGATCACTCTGGTATGGCGCTTTCTCATTCGCGCGATGCTTTCACAGGTTCCATTAATCGTATAACAGCGGAACTTCGGTGTGTAGGATGGACATTACAATGTTTGCGTGATCTTCACTACGATTCTGTTATCATCTCAATGGATTGTAAAGCAGCTTTCGAAGTTGTTCTATCGTCGTCTGCTTGGCCTAAGTATCGATTCTTACTTCATTCTATTCAGGTTTGTGTTCACAGTTCACATCGATATCTATTGAGTTAGTACATCCACATGGGAATCAAGTTGCTAGGGACATTGCTTCAAGTGTATTTCAGGATGGTTGTTTCCAATCCTATCTTTCTATTGGTGGTCCGAACTGGTTACATGATAAAATAAATAGAGAGGCAAGATATCAACACTAGGAATCTTTATGGGAAAGATTGTGTCGTTGGGTTTTGGCTTCTATTTTATTGTCTTTTATTAACATATGTCTTTTATGCATATTTCAGCTTATCAATAAAATCTTGAAGTTTTTTAAAAAAGAAAATACCACATGCTTTCTACTAGGAGTCTCAAACGGGCCGGTCCGCACCCAAACTAGCCGGACCGCACGGAACTATCTTCTCTTGCGTTCTCAGTGGTCCAGACCACAGCGGGCTGCGGTCCAGGTAAGTAAGGCCCATACCCGTTCTGCTATATCCTGCGGGTCGAAACGGATCACTTAATTTTGTCGAATTTGTCTGTTTAAGAAGAAAACAAGCATGTATGTCTCCTTTCTCTATCAAAACTGTTTGAAAACAAACCCATAAACACAAATCCCATCACAAATCCTCTGTGAAATCTCTAAATAGACTCAAAGGCAAGAACTTTAAACCCCATAACAGCAACAATAAAGCTAGTCATACCAACATTAGCACCAACGAACCCATCTTTCTTGTGAGATATCTCACGGAGATTACCCCGATCACCGAGCGAGTATACAAAAGGGTATTTGAGATTCTCGATGACGTTTGTGAATTGCGATTATGGGTTTTGATTGTGAACATCTGAAGCAATCGAAAGGAAGAGAACTGAGTACTGATTGAAAAATTGAGATTTCGGATTTGGAGAGATAAGAAACCAGAGAAGAAAAAGAGCGACGAGAAGAAGATCTGAGATTTGGAGGTTTGTCAAAAACTCTTAATGTCTTCAAAGGTTCAACAATATTAACAAACACCTTATTACACTTATCTGATTTAATTGGGAACTAGCAAACATAGCATTTGGCGGGCTAGACCGTAGACTGCAGATAATAAACGGATTAGACCGAACGAGACCGCGGATCCAAACAGCCCGGACCGCGAGGCCCGCAAATTTGCGATCTCCAATACAAAAATCCATACCCTCTATGAAGGTGGTCTAAACGGATTTCGCCTGCGGACCGCGGACCCTCTTGACACCCCTACTTTCTATTTTCTAGGTCTCATAAGAATATCGCAAAAAACAGATTTTACTATGGAAAAGATCAATTTAACAAATAAAAAATCTAAGAAAATACCACATGCTTTCAACTTTCTAGGTCTCATAAGAATTCCTAAACCTTAACTATAGTACATCATACAAACAAATTCTCAAAGCATAAAGTTTGGAAAAATTTATAAAGTTTGGGTTATGGTGGCAATGTTTTCAATTAAAATACAAAACGTTGTAGAATAGATAATCCCCATTCCTTACTCTATGAGCTATTCATTTCCTTTCTCGTGTCAAATATGAACAAACATTGTGACCAAAAATCCAAAAGGTTTACCCGATATTTGAAGACATAATTCAACGGTCTCTATTATTATAAATAGTAGATTTTTCCTAGTTAACATATTTTTTCAGAAAAGAAAAAGGACAGTGAAAAAGAGAAGACAGCAATTAGTTTTGTTTCGAATGTCTTCGATGAAGGACTTGTTTTGTTTTTTACGTCGAGGCCATTTTACTGGTTTACAACTTCAAAGTTAAAAGTACAACAAGATGTGAATTATAACATATATATATATATATATATATATATATATATATGTGTGTGAATTTGGATGTTTATTTGTTATTTGGGTGTATTATTAGTATGGGAGACTATGGGGTGAGTTGCATTATTCAAAATTTCATAATGTATTTTTGTGAGACAGCTTCTCTGGCTACAATTCATTAGTTTAGTTATACCACTCCCTTAATCAATCAAATGATTTTTCTTAGATTTTCTCTAATCTCTTTCATATATTGAGGTCCACCATGTTTTGTTTTTCCTTTTATTGCATGGTTTGATAGTAGCCAATGCCTAATAGTATATAGTTTTTCTTGATAGTCAGTCCAAAAATTATTTATCTAGTACAAAGATCTTTCCTTAATATCTACTATAAATCATACCGATCATATAACTAAACCCAAAAAGAAAAATATTATTATTTAACCATATTACAGAGTATCCATTTTCGTAAAACATCACTCTAGACAATACACTCAAAATCCTAAAACATGTGCTTATCATCTTTGTGGTTGATCTATTACTTAGATGTTTCTTTAATTATTTTTCAATACTTAAGGGTCGAAAGAACATTTTCTTTTTAATCATCTAGATTGTATTATTAAAAGTAAACAATCGAAGAATACAAGAAACAATAAATCAAATCAAAACATAGGAGAACAAATCTTAAAAAAATATCTAACGCCGATCATAAATTGGAAGAATCTCAAAAATGTCCTTTTTGGGTGCACATTTTTAAATATACCATTTTTTGTTATTTTTGAAAAATATATTAGTTCCAATCTAAATTCAATCTAAATTATCATTTTTAATATTTTAAATATTTTATAATATTTTGTAGGATTGTAGGGTTTAGAATCTAGGGTTTAGGGTTAAACCATAAACTCTAAAATTTTAAACCCTAAGAAAAATTTTTAATTCTTAATAAATCTAAAACTCCTAAAATATAAACTCTAATACCTCAAATATAAACTCAACTAGTTTGTAAAGCACTAAACCCTAACTCTACAAAAATTAAGCCCTAAATTAAATTTTAAATCAATCCGAGATCTAGAAAAAAATATTTTTGAGATTCCTCCATATATTAAATAATCTTATTCTTCTCAATTCTCATAAACACTCAATAACATATTTTATTATTTGTCACATAGCTCCACTCCTCTCCCTGTCGCCTATGTCTCTCATTTTGTTTTTTGGCCCATAAGACCCCAAATTGACCCATCAAAATATCTCCAGGATATACGATCTTTCTGTGTGAAACTAACCATTTACTGACCTGGGTTATGTTTTTTTTTTTTTTTTTTTGGTAAACGTAAGCTGATGATGATTAGATATATCATTTTCTCATATTTTGCAAACTGTTGCTCCGCCTTGTGATACAAAATTTTCGTCAAGCTTTGATGTTTCATTTTTTTTAACAAGTGAAACTTGATCATTGTTCGTCTTTGATAATATTTTAACCGATTCAAAATTTAGACATTAGAACTTCAAAAATATATATATATATATATATATATTACGCAATAATTTGAGAAAAATAAATATGTTAATCAATGGATCTTGAAACAACTACTCGGACCTACAATATATAATAGCTATTGAAAGATAATTTGGCGGCAGTTTGACAGTGATTCACTGGTTAGACGATTGGTTGGGTTTTGATAATTTCATAGAGTTGATCCTCGAAGTTTGGGGTTGTTTCTTGTGTGTCCCTTTCTGTTAAAGGGTTTTCCTAGTTATAAAGTTTTGTTTAGCCAACATATCAGTTATCTCCTATTATTTTGGGATTCGGATCTGTCATGAATATCTTTCATTTCGGGATTCGAATCTTTTAGGGATACCTTTCATTTCGGGATTCAGATCTATCAGCTATTTTTCAAGAATATGGTTTCGTCAATACTAATAGGTTTTGTATAGAAGACTTTCCTTTTTGTTCTATATTATTCTGGCGGCTGCTTAGGCACAACTAACAGTTGCATAAACCTGATTAGCAGTTGTTTGATCCAGAGTACAATAGTTTCGACATCTGTAACAATTGTATATTTTTACTCTCTTGTATTTCTGCTCTTTTTAAGAATGTCTAAGAGATGAATTTATTTCTCCCAACTGTCTTCTTCAGGTGTAATGCAAAGGTATAATGCAAAGGAACAATGCAAAGGTAAATCTTGTTTGGCCAAACAATATGCTTGCTTGTATTGTCATGGTGTCCAGTTTACTTGTGGTGACTGAAAGTTTTGTGTCCAATGCCTTACATCAAGCACCCAATTGAATTTTAGAAAATTTTGAAAATTATCACTTGTGAAATATTCGTTTTCAAAAATACTATTTCTACAATATTTTCAAAACTACCACTATTTACCAAAGCTATTTTTTCTTTTACAGTTGGCGAATTTGTTAGGATTTAGGGCTTTAAGACTTAGGGTTTAGTAAAATTATAGGGTTTAGGATGTCTAGGGTTTGGAATTTAGGGTTAAATCCTTCAAGAGTTAGTGTTTAATTTTAATAACTGTTAAGATTAAATTTAGGTTTAGGGTTTATATTTTAAGAGTTTGGAGTTTGTCACAGGTGAAAAGACTTTTCAGGATTTATGATCTAGGGTTTAAAACCTTAATCCTAGATCCTAAACCATAAACCCTAAAACCCTATAAATAATTATTTAAATAGTGGTATTTTGGAAATTTACCCCCTCCATTGTATTTTTTGAGACCCTGTACACAAGTGGTATTTTTTAAATTCCTCCATGATTTTTAAAAAATATGTATATATTTAAAATATGTTAAAATATATAACTAAAGTCTAAAAATATGGCATTGATCGATTCAATTTTATTTTCTTACATATATGATTATTTCACATAAAAAATTATCAAGTTTGGTTCTGGTTCTTTCGGTTATTCGATTATTTGATGATCATTAGACTATTTTATTGTGTAGCTACCGTACAAATCAAATCCATTATATTTTTTAAACACTTAAGTCAAATTTAAAAAAAAATACAGGCTTAGGGTGGGGGTGTATTGGATCATGTATTAAGAGTGATTTTGTGTAATTTGACAAATTCAGTGTTACTGAAACATGTGTTTTAAAAAGTCTTTTAAAAATCATTGTTATTGGAGTAGTAGTTTTAACAAATATCATCAAATTGTTATTGGAAATATTTTAATCAATTGGTTTTAAGTGATTTTAGAGTGTTTTGAATGAGTTTATTAGTTAAAAATTGGAAATACTCAAATCACATGGGTTTAGGTGGAATTTGAGGTGATTTCATTAAAACTCCTCAAAATTATCAAAACTCTCAAAAACCTCATTAAACATCAAACTATTCCGAACTCTTGGTTGAATACACCCCTGTTTCTTTTTTGTCACCACACATACTATTAATGATAAAAATATGCGAAAAGCCTTACAAGAGAAAGAATGTCACCAAACCAGTAGGTAAGTAACATTTACACAATCAACATACAAGCAAAGAGGAACCTAACTTGCCATATCTAAACTGATTTGATTATCCAACCAAGTCGGTCTGTTGCGAGATATGTATGATTAATAACGATGTTCCACCATTACACTTGCGGCCATTCGGCCAGCCACTTGATTTTCAGAGCCCACGACATTGAGAATTGAGCTTCCGTTAATCGATGGAATGGTTAGGAAGACCTTGTGTAATATTTTCCTAAGAGAAGGAAAGCGTGATAGAGACTTTAAAGCATCTGCAATTCGAGCTTCCGAGACTTCGAAGACCACATTATAAAGATGGAAATCAGACATACATTGAGCTGCCTATATAACTCCTTGATATATCTCGTATTTTACCGGATTTTCTGATAATAAACTTATACTTATATTTATTTTAGAATCTATAATACTATTATTAGAGTCCAAAAGAGTTATTTTAGGTGCATGGACGAGTTTTGGAGCTTTGGAAGGATCTAGAAGAATTATGGAGCAAACGTGGAACAAGCTTGAAGAGACAAAAAAGGAAACGAAGAAAATATGGAAATTCAGGAAGAGATGTCGATCGACCCCCTGTGGATAATCACCAAGTTTCCTAAAATCTCAAGATCAAGATTTTCCCCATATATTTTATATTAATTACCTAATTATAAAATCCATCCTAGGTCCTATAAATACTTTTCTACAGTCATTGTTTAGGTTTATGCATTAATCTACTTTAGAGAGAGTTTTGGGAGAAGATTTCTTAAACCCTTTTATTGAATTTATATTGCTTTCTTTCAATTATTGCATGATGAATTGTTTTTGCTATGTTTGAGTAGTTCATTAGTTAGGTTTAGGAGTATTAGATTAGGTTTACCTTAAGTTTAATTTATAGACCATTAATTAACTCTTCTCTTAGATTGTCCGTATTGCTAAATTTTAGTTTGAACATCTAAAGTCTAGATCATAGGGAATTTATTATGCATGAGAGTGTTAATAAATTGTTGGAATCAATCTTAAGAGAGCTAGATGTCTTCTCTCAAAGAGATTTGGTTTAGAATAGTTAGTGAACAATTGAATCGGTTTGTTAATGCTAGTTTAAGTTCCATAGGATTTCTCGGCGAGAGTTGGTCTTTCCAGGATTTAAATTAAGTTAGTAAGTCTTAGCGAGAGTTGGATTTGCTTGATATAATTGTTTATGTTCTAGAGTTAAGATTTCTATAAATTTTGCATGACGGGTGTCGATCGACACCACACCAGTGCCGATCGACACTACACATTTTTAGGTTCATAATTGATTCTTAGTCGAAGTTCTCAAAGCCTAGCGTTTGCATTAATTGATTTAAACTCCTTAAAATTACATATTGTCTGCTTTAGTTAGTAACCTCAAAACCATTATTCTTGCTTTAATTTAGAATTTATATAAATTAGTTTGTTTAGTTATTCGGTCTTCGTGGATTCGATCCTTAAGTACTATAAATGATATTTGTTGTGCACTTGCAGTTAGAAATACATAGAGTAGAACTTTGTGTATCAAGTTTTTGGCGCCGTTGCCGGGGACCATACTAGTTTATTCGAATTCTTTTTATTTGCATATTTATTTGGTTTTATTTTTATTTTATTTTTCAGTTACTAATTAGTTTTTCTTTGTGTTTTCTTTGTGTGTTTCAGGTGTATGCATTTGAGGAGTGACGATTCTCAAGAGCTGTTAGATCACACCGCGTTAGAAAAAGTTAAGAAGAACAACCGCTCAACTAGGACAGCCACAATGACGGGAGAGTTTGATGTCACCGCAATGCTTGAAGAGTTAAAAAAGATGGCTGCACACAATGCGCAAATGAAGGAGGAGGTGAGACTGTTACAAGCCAACAGAAACCAGCAAGTG
>OVAP01002532.1:0-19162 GCA_900406295.1 Aurinia saxatilis
GAGAGTAGGGGACTGGTTTCATCGGCTTGGGAAGAGGTGGTTTGTTGGGAGCTGTGTCCAGAGACAACCCTTTGGTGGCATTCAACGGAGGCCAAGCCCTAGGTGAGTTTGGGTCACCCAATGACTGACAGGGAGTAGAGGCCGCTATCGACGATGGAGGGGGTGTGAAGAACAGGGNGAAGAACAGGGGCTTTGCCCATGCTCCAATGGTCGGGACAAAGGTGGTTGTTTGGGTGTCGAAGGCAGATCCATCCGGAGGAGCCTCGTTTGCAGATGCCGGATGAAGTGTAGGCGAGGAAGTCGTAGAACCGTCGACAGAGTCTGGGTTGTGGTTCACTCGAAACAGAGCAGTCTCGTCGTTGAGCGACAAATCAGGAGCCAATGGTTCGGTTGATGACATGGTGGTTGGAGAGACAGGGAATTGAAGAAATCTGAGGAAGTTGGTAAAGAAAGCGATGAGGAGAGCCCAGATCGGAGCTTCCTAATTGAGTTTGCGAGGAACCCTAATTCGCCTTTGTAGAGAGAGTTTTGGGGACGCGTGGTAGCACGCGCGATCTGAGTTTTCTTTTTTAGTTTTATGTTTTATTAATTTTTGTGCAAAGAATTAAAACAAATGGAGAAAGTATAATATAACCAAGTTCGTATCACATTAACTAACCAATAAAAATTATGAAAAACATTGCAATTAATATTCATTAATTCGTTTGTGACGAAACCACCAATAACATAGGTTATCGCCAATCATGTTCCACTTCACAATTGGCATGATATATTATAATTTTGATCGAAATGTGCAATATAAATTCAGTACACCAACTTGATAGGAGGTATTATTGAATAATAATGTCACGTATATCTCACACACATAATGCAGATTTGTGTATTATTCCCTTTATGTAGTAGTTGTTAAATTTCATTTTCTATTAGGGCCTCGATCAAATTAACAAACAAAAAATCTTCACGCTTTCTTTCGTGTGTGTCAGATTTTTTTTTTTTTTTAATCTGCTTTAGTTCTCTTTAAATGTATTTCTTTCTGTGATGTATAAGTCCAAAACAAATAAGAAAAGAAAAAGAAAGGTCTAATTAGAACAAAATCAGGTACTAAAATGTGTTCTTGTTGGAAAATTGAGGCGCCAAAGCATAATCTTGGAACAGTCTTGTGCCGGAAGTCCTTTCAACTTTGTATCGTCCTCCAAAACCACTTGCTTCACATATTTTATCGAATCCTATGCAAAATACCAACATCAAAACTTATAAACAAAACAATATAATAGAAAAATCTAATGATTAACGGTATCAATTGGTTAGAACAATTTAGCAACAAACACTTAAATGACCATGTGCTAACTTACCAACCCAACCCATCCAAATTTAATTTATCTTCAAGCTTTATTAATTAAAATTCATATTCATCAATGAAACAAACACTTAAAATTACCTGTTTGGTGCCTTCAACCGAAGAAGGACGACCCCATCTCTCAGGGTCCCAAAGTATGGAACTATTGAAAGCGAAGCTTGAGATATGAATCGGAGGCTTTGTCTCTGTCTCGTTATTTATTTTTCTCAAATGCCACCCTAATACTTGTGATGATTCACATACCGGTCCCTCTACTACCACTCGTTTCCTATTAGCCGATAACAACGCCATTGGCCAAGTACCGAATACTCTACAAACAAACAAAGATTTTAAGCAAATGTAAGTACAAGAGTTTGTGCTAGTATGTTATTATCGTGTCACTGGTTTCATTCGCAGCATAATGCATGCACATATTTTTAACAAACATATAAGACAAAAATAATAATTAGCAATTGTTTAATTTACTTACTCTATATCTCTGATCTCGTCGAAAAAATCAAGATCATAGATGTTGTTTAGGCCCGCGAAATGAACTATCCCGCTTAATTTGTGATGTTCGATATGTCTCAACGCTAAGTTCCTCTGATGATCGAGCTCTGATTCAAAGCTTGTGAAGTTTTCCTTGAAGACTATACGTCTATACATTAAACCAGTCTTTCTCAGCATTATAGAAGAAGAGTCTTCGTCAGCGTCAGATTGTTTCTCAACCACAATCCACAGTAATGGAGGCGGAACTAGTCTCAAAGTGTTGGCCATACGCCTAAGAAGAACATTTTTGTAACGCTCTTTCGTCGTTACAGGAGTTACAACAATCACAAGACCTCTTGGTGTCATCACTTCGTCTTCTGACTCGGATAGCGATCTTGTTTCTGCTTCGGCTTCTCGTGACTCCGCGGGAGCTGGGGCTTGGGAACTGATCAAGGTTCTATTGACAAGGGAAGGGGGTGTATAGGTGGAGTTTTCAAAAGGTTGGGGAGGTATCTGAGATTTAACAGAAGAAGAGGGGGTGGTTTCGAAATTAGAGAGAAATGAGGTCTTACCAGCAGGAGCAAAGCCAGTGAAGAAACCCATTACAAAACACAGAGAGAAATGGATCACAGCTTTCTTCCATACTTGAATTTTCTTCTTTGATCTCTCCAAAGATCCCATTAGGATTTTCTTTTTTTCTTTTGGGAATTAGAATGTTTGATGAGTATGATCGATATATAAGACGGTTATGAGAATTGTAGAGTTTTTGTCTTTACATTTTTGGTGTGTGATTGAAACTGGTGAGCTACGTGAAGGAGTATAGTTCTGTTCGATGATTGCTTGCGTTGGTTGTCTTGTGCAACCACCAGTTGTTGGGATTGGAACTCATTAACTAAAAACCTTAACAATAATATATTACAATAAAACTTTGCTTACTATTGAACCTTAATTCTGATTATAAAATGTAATATTTTATAGCACGTCATTTTCTTGTAGTGGTTGCGACTTTATGGTTATATGAATTTTGGCGGGGGTGTATGGAGCAGTTAACCGGATTTGGTAAGGTTGAATTAAAATATGGGATCATCAAATCGGATCCAATACAAACTTATCAAATATACTATTTGTTTGTTCCAGCGATGAAACTTTGACCACATTAATATTTGTATGATTTTATCGTTGGTTCTTCACATCATATGTAAGCGGACCATTGGCTTTATTATAATTTGTAACGGACCGGCATGCATTGGGCCAATCTTATATCATAATGTCGCGGTATGCATTTAATCACCGATGTTGTGATGAATCCCATGATCTTTCACTTATTTAAATTACATAGCGTTTTATGAAAGAACATCCAACTCATAAAGAAAAGTGTCATCTTATATACATTTGTGAGCGCTAAAATCCTACGTGTCGAACTCACAATAATTCTACGGATTTTTATCCATATTTTCATAAAAAAAAGATTATGTGTCAAAATACTATTAGATGTGTGACATGTCATAAAAGCATGTTTTAATTTCTCTAGAGGCCATAACCATAAAAAGGTTCTCTATTAAAAAGAAAAAATTGAATTAAAAAAAGATTACATGTCTTAATACTATTGAATGTGTGAAATATCATCAAAATCCGTTTTAATTTCTCTACGGCCCATAATAATAAAAAAGGAAAATTGAATTAGTTTTCAAAACTACTCATTTAAAAAAACAAAAGTATACTCATTAGCGATAATAAAAAGGTTAAAAAACAAAAATATACTCATTAACAATAAACTTTCGCATAGATTGTTGGCAAACGAAAGCTTTGAATTTGACAACTTTATTAAAAGTATATTCATTAACGATAAAAAGGTTCAGATAAACAAAAGTATACTCATTAATGATAAACTTTCGCGTATGTTGTTAGTAAACAAAAACTTTAAATTGGGCAACCTAAACAATTGGTCAGTTAATAAATATTTTAATCACATATTTCTTTATATTTGTTTTATTAGTTTCCAAAACTACTCATTAAAAAAAAAAAGTATACTCATTAACGATAATAAAAAGTTAAAAAAACAAAAATATACTCATTAACGATAAACTTTCGCATAGGTTGTTGGCAAACGAAAGCTTTGAATTTGACAACTTTATTAAAAATATACTCATTAACGATAAAAAAGTTCAGATAAACAAAAGAAAACTCATTAAGGATAAACTTTCGCGTAGGTTGTTAGTAAACAAAAACTTTAAATTGGACAACCTAAACAATTGGCCAATTAATAAATATTTTAATCACATATTTATTTATATTTGTTTTATTAGTTTCCAGAAATACTCATTTTTAAAAAACAAAAGTATACTCATTAACGATAATAAAAAGGATAAAAAACAAAAATATATTCATTAACGATAAACTTTCGCGTAGGTTGTTGGCAAACAAAAGCTTTGAATTTTTTGCCTGCTTAAACCCCCCCATACTATATCGACTAAAGCCGTAAAGCTCTGTACTATTTTGCTCTTTATCTTACGACATGAAATTTACGATTTTGTCTATTTGCACATGTACTTTGCGATTCTTTCTAATTGCACATGTACTACATTTAATATCTCGAGATAGCCATTTAAAATTGAACCGGACCTTAACCGGATAATTAGCATTTTGAAATCGCATTTGCAGATTGATTTAATAAGATTAAAAACATCTAAATACAATTGACAACTTAAAACCCCCTCTATTATATCGACTAAAGCTGTAACACCTTGTACTATTTTTATTTATGTCTTACGACATGAACTTTCCGATTGGGAAAAAGATTTAGCTTCCTCCGTAGAAGCTTCCATCGAGGATGATGACGGACTTGAATTATTCACTCTCCTCCGTGAACTAAAATGGCTAATCGAAGACTCGATCATAGACAATCTTTTTGTGATTCTTCCCAGAAACTAAATCGTTGACAATAGTGAGAAACTAAATTTAATGAATAATATGTACCATGTACTTTATATCTAGTTTTGGTTGCCTTTATTCACTTGTTTTTATGAAATAAGCACCGCATACACTCTTATAAGCCATAAATACTATTATTATTTCTAGACTATATAGAGACTATTTAGCCATTAGATGATCATATAAGGGTCAACCATAGTTCAATTAATGTTCCTATATATAAATATGATACTCTAATATGTACACAAAAATTGATACTCATTTTATTTACGTCTAGGATCCGTATAAGAGTCTGGACATATATAACATTGTTTGATTAGTTTGTTTTTTTGTGTTCGCGTTTTATCCTTCTAAATGAATAATATGTACCTTTTGGCTCTGTATCTAGTTTGATAGGCCTTTATTCACTACTTTTTATGAAGTAAACACCGTACACACTGTACTTCAAAGTTTTAAATCTTATTAAATCAATCAGCAATTGTGATTTCAAAACTCTAATTATCTGGTTAAGGTCCGCTTCAATTTTAAATGGCTATCTGGAGAGACTAAATGTAGTACGGGTGCAAGGTGACAAAATCGGAAAGTTCATGTCGTAAGACAAAGATAAAAATAGTACAGGGTGTTACAGCTTTAGTCAATATAGTAGAGGGGGTTTTAAGGTGTCAATTGTTTTTAATCTTATTAAATTAATCTGCAAACGTGATTTCAAAACGCTAATTATCCGGTTAAGGTCCGGTTCAATTTTAAATGGCTATCTGGAAAGACCAAACGTAGTACAAGTGCAATTAGACAGAATTGGAAAGTTCATGTCATAAGACAAATAACAAAATAGTACAGGACTTCACGGCTTTAGTCGATATAGTACGGGGAGTTTTAAGTAGGCAACCCTTAACGATAAAAAGGTTCAGATAAAAAAAAATATACTCATTAATGATAAACTTTCGCGTAGGGTTTTAGTAAACAAAAACTTTAAATTGGACAACACAAATAATTGGCCAATTAATAAATATTTTAATCACATATTTCTATATATTTGTTTTATTAGTTTCCAAAACTACTCATTTAAAAAAAACAAAAGTATACTCATAACGATAATAAAAGGTTAAAAAAAACAAAAATATACTCATTAACGATAAACTTTCGCGTAGGTTATTGGCAAACAAAATCTTTGAATTTGACAACTTTATTAAGAGTATACTCATTAACGATAAAAAGGTTCAGATAAACAAAAGTATACTCATTAACGATAAACTTTCGCGTAGGTTGTTAGTAAACAAAAACTTTAAATTGGACAACCTAAACAATTGGCCAATTAATAAATATTTTAATCACATATTTATTTCTATTTGTTTTATTAGTTTCCAAAAATACTCATTTAAAAAAACAAAAGTATATTCATTAACGATAATAAAAAGATTAAAAAAAACAAAAATATACTCATTAACGATAAACTTTCGCGTAGGTTGTTGGCAAACGAAAGCTTTGAATTTGACAAACTTATTAAAAGTATACTCATTAACGATAAAAAGGTTTAGATAAACAAAAGTATACTCATTAACGATAAACTTTTACGTAGGTTGTTAGTAAACAAAAATTTTAAATTGGACAACCTAAACAATTGGCCAAGTAATAAATATTTTAATCACATATTTCTTTATATTTGTTTTGTAGGTAGGTGAAACGAAACAACGTTAGTTGCTTACTTATATAATCTTTTGCATATGATATTACTTGGCGAAGATTCTTTTAAAATTCAAGTGTTTTAACTATAAGATCATTTTTAAAAAAGGGAAAATAGCTAAAGTCATGAATTATTTGGATTCCTCGAAACAATATAGCTAAACTCATAAATTATTTGGATTTACCGCGTCGGAAATCACATGTTTATTTGTTAATTTCTGCATAGGTTGTTGGCAAACAAAAAACATTTAATTAAATAGCCTTTTTTTAACCCGTTTAAAGCCATTTAAATTTCTCTATGCCTCATAATGACAAAAAAAACAAAAGATACTCATCAACAATAAAAAAGGTTCGAAAAGCAAAAGTATACTCATCAACGATAAAAAAATGTTGTTTACTGGAGAACATTACTTGCTTACTTATATCATCTTTTTGCATATGTTGTTATTTTGCGAAAACTCATGAAAAAATCATATAAAAAAGGAAAAAAAAATCTGAATTATTCGGATTCTCCGCACGAGGAATCACTGTATTTATTTGTTAATTTCCGCGTACCCTATGTTCGCTACAGAAAAATAGTATTAACCATGTCTAGCGAATGATAAATATAATAATAAATAACATATGCAAAATAAATAAATAGTGTTTAAAATGATAAAAAAACAAAACAAAAGTATACTCATTAACGATAAAAAGGTTCAAAAACAAAATTATACTCATTAACAACAAAACGGTTGTTTATTAAAGAACACTACTTGCTTACTTATATCATCTTTTTGCATATATTGTTATTTGGCGAAAAATCTTTTTAAATTAAAGTGTTTGACTATAAAATCATATATAAAAGAAAAGAAAGCTAAAGTCATGAATTATTTAGACTTGCCGCGTGGGGAATCATTGTGTTTATTAGTTAATTTCCGCGTAACATATGGTTACTACAAAAGAAATAGTATGAACCGTACCCAACGTATGATAAATATAATAATAAATAACAAATAATCATTAAATGGTTAAAAAAATATAAATGAAGCCATGTTATTTTGCTCTACAATTCTTTTCTACACAATTGTTGACATCTCCTCTTCCTTTTTTTGCTACATATATTAACTGGGATTCCAAGCTCGATTTATCAATCTTCCACCGTGAGAGTCGCCCGAGTTTTATCAGTGTCCCACTTTTTAGGTTTTAGAGTTTGTTTAGCGAACCATGGTTTAGGGTTAAAACCTTATATAGTTAGGGTTTAGTGTTATTTTGGTTTTAAAGATTTAAGGTTTTAGGGTTTAGATTTTAGTGATTTTGAATAAAGATCATTTTTGGTTTTTAGGATTTTAGAGTTTAGGGTTTTAACCATAAACCCCAAAACCCTAAAAAAATTATAAGACATTTCAAAAATATTTAAAATAGTAATTTACTTTAGAAAATGTAAAAATAAAATAAAACGGTCCTTTAGGATTTAGAGTTCGTTTAGGGTTCCACGGTTTAGGGTTTAGGGTTAAAACCTTATATGATTAGGGTTTAGTATTACTTGGGTTTAAGATTTACGGTTTTAGGGTTTAGATTTAAGTGATTTTTGAGTAAAATCTTTTTTGGTGTTTAGGATTTAAGGGTTTAGGGTTTAACCCTAAATCTTAGACAATAAACCTTAAAACCCCAAAAACATTATAAGACATTTTAAAAATATTTATAAATGTAATCTACTTTAAAATATATATATATATATAAGATAATCTTTTTGAAAAATAACTACACCAAAATAGGTATTTTTAAAATTCTCCCTTATCTCTGATTTAGAGTTGTTTATTTGTTATTTTACAGTATCAATTTCACCACATCTTTCAAAATATTCAAGTTGTGTTTTAACACGGTTAAGAAATTCATGTAGGTTGATTTTCCAAATAAAATAGAATGGGATTTAATATGTCGAGTGACTGATCGTATCACTTTTGTGCCAAGTGTGTATGGAAAAATTTACCATCTAATAATGTTATTCAATAACGTGAGAGGTGAAACGATTTTTAAAGAAATCATAATAATTGATGGGAAGAATTTTCAATCTTTTAAAAACGAATGTTATGCACTAGGTTTGGTTGAACAACTTTTGGCTTTTTGTTTTTTATGCTGTTATTCATATTGGTTTGGTTTAAATTGAGTATTAGCGTAATGTTAAAATATTTTAAATTCAACTAATTTTTTATGAATGTATTTTAAATAATCATCCCGCGCTTTAGCGCGGGCACCACCTAGTACTAATTAACTAATGGACAATAATTTATTTGAATTGCACATAAGATCATTTCTATATACGTCAAAATAATCGGTCAATTCATTCTTTTTAATTTTTGTTCTTCCCAAAAAGAAAGGAAATACCTTTTGCTTTCTCTTCTCTCTAAACTCAGATCTAAGAACTTGCTTTGTGATTTCTGTTGGTGTCCGGCTCAGCAGGCGTCGGAGTAATTTTATGTATATATATTAGTTAGCTTCTTCTTTTTCCTTTTGTCTCCGGTTTTTTCCGTTTAAACGGATCTATTACTCCAGCTTACCCCGGATGTAAATCCGACTTAGATCGGGTTTTGTGTTCTACCGACTGTGATCGTTTTTTGTTCTACCGATTTCGTTCTGTTGCTCTCCCTTTTGTTCTTACAAAAGTTTCTCAATAAATTGGAGAAGCTTATCACCAATTTAAATCTTCCCTTATATATAGGTTGAAGGCTTCTTAAATTATATGTCCAAGTTTTGTTTCTCTGTTTTGGTTGATCCGGCTTATGATGTGCAGCCAAATCCTTTTTGAGGCTTCCGAACCAGTGGAGTTTGAGCCTAATTCAAGAAGACTGAAGGATTCTCTGGTGATCAACAAAAAGGAGATTTGGTGATTACGGCTTTCGAGCTTGAAGGAGGAGATCCTTCGAGAAGAAAGTCTCGTGGCTTGATGTTGTGCCACGTTGCCCTTCTCTGTTTTGGATCAGATATAATTTTAAAATAATTATTTTTTTGGGTGATACACAAAGTTTTAATTTATGTATTCTAACTGCAAATGCACAACAAATTCAGTTATAGTACTTAAGGTATCAAATCCACAAGGACCAATAAATTATAAATTAATTTAATAAACTCTAAACTAAATCTAGGATGAGGGGGTTTTAATGTGACTAACTAGCAAGTAACTAACAGATTAATGATGAGGATTGTAAACAATTAAAAGCAAGATTAGGCCTTGGAAACTTCATGTGAAGAATCCAAATTGTAACCAAAACGCGTCGAGTGTCGTTCGACACCGCACGATTAAAGAAAGTACCACTTAATTCCTAAACATGAAATCTATTGTAATACAAACCAACTTCCGCTATGAATGCAATCTATAATTAATTCCTAGCAAACTAAATTCCTTTGTGAGTTCTAAGGG
Source organism: Aurinia saxatilis (assembly GCA_900406295.1). Classification (NCBI taxonomy): domain Eukaryota; kingdom Viridiplantae; phylum Streptophyta; class Magnoliopsida; order Brassicales; family Brassicaceae; genus Aurinia; species Aurinia saxatilis. The sequence goes on from OVAP01002532.1 coordinate 9,837, forward strand.
ATTAATTATGCAATGAGCCTAGGTTCAATTGTTCACAAACATCCTAAACCAAATTCCTTTGTAAATAAAAAGTTTACTCTTCTAATATTTATTCAAGCAATTACTAACACTTCCATGTATAATAATTAACCTATGATCTAGTTCAAGGGTAGCTAATCTATGAACTAGCAATGAGCACAATCTAGAAGAAGAATTAAGGGTTTAAACCTAATTTATATTTATGGCTAAAAATAATTCATCTAAAAGCTAAGAACCCTAAGCCTAACAAGAAAACTACTCAAACATAGCTAAGCAAAACATCATGCAATTTAATTGAAAGCAATGAAATATGAAGAAAGAATAAAAAGCGTTTAAGAAATCTTCTCCCTAAAACTCTCTCTAAAGTAAATTAAAGCATGAGCCTAAACAATGGTTTAATAAAAGTATTTATAGGTGTATGGACGAGATTAAGGAATGGTAAATTAACATAATTGATTTTCCAAAAGAGATTTGGAAAATAGCTTGATCTTGAAGAAATGGAAATTCTGATTTGTCTCCCGATGGGTGTCGATTGACACCTTACTTTGTTTTCCTTTTTGCTCTTCGTTTCCTTTTCTTCACTTGAGCTTTCCTTATTTTTTATCTATAATTCTTCTAGAATTCACCAAAGGTCCCAAAAACGTCCATGTACTTTACATGACTCATTTGGACTCTAATAATAATATATAGAATCTAAAATATAAATAAATATATGTTTTATTATATTAAAATTGGTAAAATACGAGATATATCATTGGGCTTAACTGTTATATCATTTTTGGGCTTAACTGTATTGTTTTAATTTGCATTTGTATCTGGACTTGAGCCTCTTCACTACAATAAAAATCCAGTTGACGGAAAAAAAAATCGGTCAATTCACTTACCATGAAGAGAAATCAGGGGCGGATCTAGAGGAATAAGTTAGTGGGGGGGGGCAAAAATAGGGGAGTTTTTTGTTTGAATTCAGGTTGCAAAGAATTAAAAGGAGGTCTAAAAGCCATCTGATCTACTAAGTCTATTTTGTACAATGGTAAACTAGAACATTTATAATATTAGCGGGGACTTGTGCACCCACCTTGAAGAGTGTAGATCCTCCCCTGAGAGAAATTTGAAGCCATGATCTAAAAGAATTGCAATATGACCGTTAACGGTTTGAAATAATATTCATTTTTCATCAACCTAATCTTGTCTTTGCCAATCTAAACAATCAACACAAACACATAAGCATTATCTCTAAATATTCAATTTGCAAATTGTTTGGTGTCCCTCTCTTCTCCTTCTTCTCCATTCTCTAAGAAAGCTTAAACTCCACTGTGTGACTTCTTCTCCTTTCTGTGATCAACCATGACTTATTTAGTTTTAATTTCTTTTTCCTTATTTATCTTTAAAAAAAAAACCAAACTCACCATAATTCGCTAATTTGCTTTCTCCCAACCCAATCCTCTTCTTGCTCAACCTAAATTTCAAAACTTTAGGATGACTTAGCCGTCTTCGGTGGTTGTGGTTGCGGTGAGGACGATAGCAGAGAAGCAGAAGAACAAATATCCATGAGAATCAAAGGTTTTTTTTTGGAGGAGATGAGGTTTGCGGCGATGAGACTTCACACGAGAGAGCAAGAGACTAGGGCTTTTGAGGAACATCATGTGGCTAAATGGGAACCTATTGTGGATGGTTTCTTGATGTTTCTTGTGGATAGTTAGTTGGTATATGATACTCTTGAGACCATTATTCCATATTCTACTTTCCAACCTGTGAGTTTTTTCTTCTTCTCTGAATGATAAGTCTTTGAATTTAGATAGGAATTTTGAAGTGATCTGGAGAATGGTTTGGTGTGATTGGATCTTAGTATTTATCCTTTTGACAAATTGATCTACGGTGCAGTGTGGTTTGTGGTTGTGGTGGTGTAGGCAGTAAATTGTGCGGTGATGGGTTATAATAGTGATGTGATGGAAAAGTCCAATACTGAGATGGTGATGGTTTTCATTTTTTAATTTTCAATGTGGACGGAGAAAAGAAAGAGAAAATAGATAAAAGAAGGAGAAAGGAGGAGGAAATTGTAACTTACCCCCACATATACTACATGGTGTTTTGGTTTTGAAAACATTTAGGCCATTTTGCAAATTATGTATTTGAATTACCTAGTTGAATCTATAGTGAATTAGCATGCCACTTTATTACAAGCATGCTCTACTTTTTATTTATGTTATATCATGCTATTGTGGCGGATGTGGTATAATATCATGATTTATATACATAATAAAATGATTAAATAAACATATATAACATGATATTTCCAGTTATAGCAATATTTTATTTTATATTGATATATAGGGTCATTATTTTACGTTTTTTTAGCATGTATTTTTAGTGTTTTTACTAATGAAACCGAATGAATCACATATGAAATTGGTGTTTTCACTTGTTTACGTTTTTGAAGCGTCTTTGAGAAAATCACGCCATTTAGATATATAAAAGAATACTTTTCACCTAAGACAATAATCATTTTGAATGAAGATTTTATGCATTTTGGAGGTGATCGATGTATCATAGAGTGAAATCGAGTTACCCGCATGACCATATCTCGTAGATCAGTGAGGATTCTGGTGAACAACTGCTATACACATCGATCGTAATCCAGATTTGTGACAATATGAAATCCAAGTGATAAAGGTTCCGAATGGTGACAACGTAATAAAGTGCGGAATAAGGGTGCGGTGTAGTTTGTATAGTGAAAAAGTAAACTATGAAATAAGTACAGTTAGTATAAAATAGTTTTAAACGTACTACAACATTATAATATCACGAATGATAAAATAGAGCTGATTCCACTATACGGTTTGTTGAACTGCCCTCCCTATTCATAGCCAAAATCAACAAGGAAAAAGAGTAACGAGCTCAATGTATAGCTTTAATACCATCCACGTATATATCTTTACGCTTTGTAATAGTGTAATGTCCAATATAAATGAGCATGTATACTATAAAGTTAAAATGATTCTATATGGGATATACCAAATACCAATGTTAATGAATAGGTAAAAGAAAATACTACCATTTCAATTTCATACTACCTTTATGACTTAAAAAGAGTGTGTCAGGTCATTAACTTTATAGCTTCAAACAAAAAAGCAAGATGTCCCGAAAAGTGAATCCACCAAGAGATCTTAACAAGCAACTCGAGAGCATAAGACAAAAAGGTACAACATTTTAAATACCAAAAATATTAATCTTTCCTTGAAAAAAGGATCACCCAAGCAGAACTGTCCATTTCATCATGAAGAAAAGATCTCAACCCTCCATTTTCAGAACCCAACGTGTGAACATAACAAAAACATACATATAAAAAAAAACACATAAAAAAGCGAAGTCTTCGATCTGAATCATATAGGGACCATAGAACAGAGAGTGAGAGCTTTGGATACTTAAAAAAACCTGAGAGAAAAAAAGATGAGGTTTTCTTCAACTTCAAGACCAGCTTCGAGTCCGGGTCGGGCAGAGAACCCGCCTCTGCTCATGCGGTTCTTGCGGACCAACGTCGGAAGTAGAAGCAGAGGCCGTTGTAGATCAAGAAAAACTATCTTTTTCCGGCGTAAAAACGCTGCGGCGACGGAGACACAAGAGCCGTCTTCACCTAAAGTCACTTGTATGGGTCAAGTCAGGATAAACCGTTCAAAGAAATCCAAACCCGGAACTAGTCGGGTCACCGGAGAAAGCCGTCGTCGTTGTGGGTGGGTCAAGAATGCTTTTTTCTGCCATCCTTTCACCGGAAAAACGAAACCGACTTGCTTTAATCCTGTTTGGCGTACGTGGAAATCGTTTTCTAATGTCAGTTTATCGAGAAAGTCAGAGAAGAGGTCAAGCTCGTCTAGGAGTGAGCCTATCTTTGGCCGCTCCACGGTGGAGCCAGAGGAGATTCGAAGAGAAGTACGAAGAAAACAAGAACAAGAAGAAGAGGAAGAAGAAGCAACTTCTGATAAATCTTTCACAGCTACACCACCACGAAATGCTCTGATATTAACTCGGTGTAGATCTGCACCTTATAGGTCTCCTTCATTAGCTAATAATAACTTCTGGGAAGAAGAAGGAGAAGAGAGCATTGAGACAAAAGACCCTTGCTTCCGACGACATGGTGTTGATAATGACGTTATCATCTCGCCGGAACATGTGTCTGTGTCGGGAGAAACAGAGAGATTAGAAGAAGCAAAACGAAGCGTTTTAGAGTCTCCACGTCTGGTACTCAGGCGGTGTAACTCGGAGCCGGCGAGAATCGGAGACAAACTTGTCCCCGATATCCGAAGGTTGGGATTTACATAAATGTTTTCTTTAACATTTTTATTTTTGTATTTTCATTTTACATTGAAACGAAATACTATATTCTTTGTTGAATTTTCTACTCTGGAGTTTCGCTGAAATTTAGAGGCTTAATTATTTTAGTTACAAGTTTTTCTTTATCCAAGAGGAATCTTGTGGTTCCCTGGCGATGTAATATTATTCTATTGTCCTCTCTGTGACTGTCACATCATGTAATTAAACAAGAAATTTCATACTGAACATCTCCATCACAAATATAACAGTGTCTTCCCATAATTAAAAATTGATAAAAATATAATTATTTTCATTAAAGGTGTCTTTAAACTTGAGCCAAACAAGATGTCTCAAGCTTAAAGACATTTTTAATTAAATGCAAGTAAGTCGTACTTAAACACAGAATGAAGATTCTCCTGAAGCGTCGAGAAAGGGCGACTAGGGCATCCAACTTCGCGACCTGCGATCTTAGCTCCGATTTATTCGGTTGTTCAACTCAGTTTCATTCTTATTGCAGAATTCCTCATCAAATCCAGATGGAGAAGGATCTGTGGAAGTCAATGCAAAGGCTTAGTATCAACATTAGATCTAATCTCCAGCCGATTCAGATCTCTGAAGACATTCGAAGGAGGAACAATAGCGATAATCAATTGAGCTTGATAGTACGCGGTCTCAATCCAACACATCAGAACATCAACGCCATGCGGAATACCCTCCCAAGAGCTTGGGTCTCCATGATAGAGTACAAGGACATATTCACGACGATGGTACAATCCAATTCTTCTTTGTTGAGGAACATCATCTCCTCTCGGTGCTTGAAAGAGGACCTTGGACATTCTGAATGGATTGGATGACCTCAATGGATCGATGGAGCAAACGACACTATCCAGACTTTCTACAAACAGTTACCTTCTGGGTTCATGTATTCGGATTACCAAACGATTACAAAAATACCAGGGTGGTGAATGATATTGGAAGAAACATGGGTCAAGTAGATGGTATTCGCATAGTTGAACCATCAAAAGACACCAAATCTGAAGTCTGGATTCGTCTCAGGTTAAATGCTAATAACCCCTTAGCTTTTAGTCGATATGTCCAACTTGAAGCAACGGGAGATCCTATACTCATTAGATTGGAATATGAAAAGCTGAGGAAGTACTGTGGAACTTGTGGTTCATTACTTCATGAAGACTCTGTTTGTTCTCTGAGCCAGCAACCCCATCACTCTCCAGAGACAAGGGCAGAGAGGCAAAATCAACAAGAAAGAAGACTCGTCAACCATCTAATAGAAGAATCAGAAGATCCAATGGAATATATTTCAATAAATGAAAGGTCTGAGCACAATCACCTCTTTCCCACAGACGAAGAAGAAGATTTTGCAAGACCTATTCGAAATGCACCGCCACTTCCACAACAAACAATAAATCAGCATCAATCTCTGATAGATAAAGGCAAAGCAATAACAGAAGGCTACCAGGTAGTCATCTATGAGTCTGGATCCACTTCAAAGCCAGGATCAACTCTCAAGCGCAAGGCTTCTTCTCAGGAACCAGTTGAGGAAGTATCTCACATCAGACAACACACAACAATGACTGATGAAATTCCTATCACGGGTTTGGTGGTTCCCTCAAAACCACCCGTGGAGCCATGAGACTTATGCATTGGAATTGTCAGGGATTGAGAAACTCCATGACAATTCCATATCTTAAGTATATCAGGAAGATTTCTAAACATGATATATTGTTTCTCACTGAAACTAAAAACGGATTAGAATATGTAGTACAATTAGCTAAAGATCTAGGCTATGCTCATTTTTTTGTTATACCAGCTAATGGATTGAGTGGTGGCCTAGAAAATTTTTCGGGAGCTAAAATTAGTATTCATTTTGTAAATAATGCTAATCTTGATCATATTGATCCTCATCTTACTGATATGATAATTATGGGGGGAGGGAAAAACGTTTTGGCTATCGTATGTCTATGGTCCTTCAGTGAGGAAAAAGAGGAACTTCTTATGGAGAAAGTTCACTTATTTTGCAGAGTCAAGCTACTATGGAGACTATCCAAGACTGCTAATGGGAGATCTTAATGAGATCAAGAGCAATGATGAAAAGATGGGAGGTATCAGGAGGCCATAATACACGTTTCAAGTATTCAGAAGGATGCTCAATATATCTGGACTGCATGAATTCAAAATAATTGGAGGTAACTTTACTTGGATGGGCAAGATATATAAATATGATATTAAATCCAAGATTGATCGTGCAGTTGCAACTTCAGATTGGCAAGCTATGTTCCCAGGATCCTTTGTCCAATTGCTTCAGTGGGGAGGTTCAGATCACAGACCATTGATTCTACACACAGAGCCACAACAATTTCAACGAACAGGTGTATTTACATATGACAACATGTGGCGCTTTAATCCTGAAGTTAGACAAACAGTGGAGAAGACATGGAATCAAGACTGTGCATATCTCAAAGGAGAAGATTTTCATGAAGCCTTGAAGAGATGTAGAGCATCATTGTCCAGATGGAGAGCCAACAACCAGACCAACTCACAAAGAAAAATCTATCAACTGCAGCATGATCTCCATGCTGAGTACAATTCTTCACACCCTAACTATTCTTTTATTACACAAATTAAAATAACTTTAGAGCAAGAACTCAGATTAGAAGAAGAGTATTGTAAGCAGAAAAGCAGAATACAGTGGTTAAAATTAGGAGACAAAAATAGTAAGTTCTTTCATGCTAAAGCACAACAAAGAAGGAATCATAACAGAGTTAGTATTACGGATGATCAAGGGAACACTTATGTAGAACAAGAGCAAATTCAAAGTGTTATCCTCTCATACTTTAATGATATTTACTCATCCAATTGCAGCCTGGACACATCAGAAGTGATTGACAACATCCAGCCAAAAGTCACTGAAGCCATTAACAAAGATCTAGTCAGAGAGGTAACAACGACAAAAATTTATGACGCACTGATGATGATGCATAGTGACAAAACTCCATGGCCTGATGGATTCACAGCAGCATTCTACAAAGATCACTGGCCAATACTGAAAACAGGTCTGTTGAACTTTGTTAAGGCATTCTTCAATGAAAATAAGTTAGATCATGCTCTGAACCATACCAATCTCTGTCTGATCCCCAAGAATTAAAGCCCTGGTACAATTAAAGATTTCAGGCCTATTAGTTTATGTAATGTCTCTTATAAGCTGATCTCGAAAATACTCGCAGAGAGATTGAAGCCCCACTTAGATAAGATAATTTCCATTAATCAGTCAGCCTTTATTACAGGGAGATTAATAACTGGTAATGTATTGATAGCACACGAACTACTTCACTCACTGCAAACCAAAAAGCTCAAAAAACCATCCATGGCCCTAAAGCTAGATACCAGTAAGGCATTTGATAAGGTGGAGTGGAATTATGTAAGAAATATCCTCAAGAAGTTTGGTTTTGCAGATAAATGTAGTGACTGGATCATGAAATGTTTAACAACGGTGAGTTATTCAGTACTGATTAATGGATCCCCTGTTGGCAACATCCAACCACAAAGAGGAATCAGACAAGGTGATCCCATATCCCCTTATATTTATCTTTTGTGTACAGAAAGGTTATCTGCAATACTGAAAAAAGAGGTTCAAAGGGGTAGAATACATGGCTTTAAAGCCAGTTAAAAAGGGCCTGAGATATCACATCTCTTGTTTGCAGATGACTCGTTACTTTTTTCAAGGGTAAATGCATCTGAATGCCAAGCTATTATGAATATATTGAATAAGTATGCTTCTGTCTTAGGTCAAGAAGTAAATTATCATAAATCAGTGATCACTTTTGGTAAGGGCATTGATAACAACTTAAAACAACAGTTGAGTAGTATGATGGGTATAACTAAAGTGGGAGATTTTGGGAGATACTTGGATCTTCTTGAACACATAAGTAGAAACAAAAATGATGTTTTTTCCTACCTGCATCAAAAAATGTATGCTAGAGTTGATAATTGGTACACTAAGTTTTTATCTCCTGCAGGTAAGGAGATTCTCATCAAAGCAGTAGCTCAGGCAGTACCCATATACAATATGTCCTGTTTTCTTTTACATCAAAAACTACTCAAGAAAATGGCAGCAACAATCAGAAGATTCTGGTGGGCCTCAGATAAAGAACACAAAAGAATCCATTGGATTTCTTGGAAAAAACTTACACAATCAAAGAAAAATGGGGGCTTAGGCTTCAGAGATTTGAAAGATTTTAACATTGCAATGGTGGCCAAGCAAGCCTGGAGAATGCTTCAACAACCACACCTCCTGATTTCCAAAGTATATAGAGCAAAATACTTCAACGAAGGAAATCTATTAGAAGCAAAAGGAAAAGGGAGATGCAGTCACGCATGGCGAAGTATCCTTGAAGGTACTAAACTGATTAAATATGACTCAAAATGGATTGTGGGAATGGTAATGATATAAAAGTCTGGAACGATAACTGGCTCCCTTTAACTCCTTCTAGACCCCCTAAACCAAGAAATATAATAGCCTCTGATATTTCAGTTAATGAGTTACTAATTCTAGGGACAACAAAATGGAATGATGGGCTTATTCAAGATATCATGGAACATGGAGATCACCAACTTGTCTCCACAATCAGACCATCAATCACTGGTAAGGCAGATAAGATATCTTGGTTATATTATAAAGATGGGGATTATTCTGTGAAATCAGGATACTATCTTAGCCACAACATCTCCTCTAATGTCAATCAAAGCCTACACTCAAATCCAACCTCTCCTCAAATCACTATATCCAAACACATCTGGAATTGGAAAATACCACCATAACTAAAACATTTTTGGTGGAAAGGTGATATGCTCAAATTTATCCTAAGACATAAATGCAAGAGTACAATTAATTAGCTGTAATATTAGGGATCGAATCCACAGAGACTTTAAGTTATCTATAGATTTAAGTATTAAAACTTTACTAAGCAGATTAAATAAATGTGACT
>OVAP01002533.1:0-19159 GCA_900406295.1 Aurinia saxatilis
ACTTGTGTATGCTCTTGTTTCTCAACCTTGCTTTTGTTCAGCTAATTTATTTGTGAAAGGATTGTAACAAATAGGAAGCAATTTATATAGCAGTGTCTAGCACAACTAGTATGTTTGTTTTATTAGTTGGTGAATGTTTCGTAGAGCAATGGTGTTATATTGTTTAATAAGTCAAATTAGCTTCAGCCTTTGTCGAAGACTTAAAGAGGATAACAAAATAAAAAAAAGGAGGTAAGAGGAATNACTTAAAGAGGATAACAAAATTAAAAAAAGGAGGTAAGAGGAATATGTCTTTGGTAACTACCCTTTACCATATTTCATATTCAATTGGTAACTTTCATGTTGTCAATTTAAACTTGACTTCATTTAAGTAAGAATATTTCTGAATTTCATATCCAATCAGAGGAAGAAGATATGTGTATGTGTCTCTAGCAACACCCGTGTATATATATATGTATATATTTATGCTATACTCACCTATTTGTACATCGAAAATTTTGATATAATTTTTTTTTGAAATTCTAATTTGAGATTATATAAATTTTGAAATCATTTGTAGAATAGGTAATTTCTAGGGATAGGCATTCACGTAGTCGTATTTAGTTCGGTTCTTTTGAATTTTAGATTCGGTACCAAGGATCAAAGCCCCGTTCAGATATTTTAATAATGCGGTTTGGACTAGGTTCAGCAAACTGAAGTAACCACAAAAATTACGGATTAGGATCGGTTCATTTACCTTTTTTTTTATCAAAACTACCCAACAATATGAGAAAGTACCCAAAGTATTAAGGCATTGATATCATTTGGTGATTTTTGAAAAAATCATAAACTTTAGTTTGTATTAACCCACCGAGTATAAGGATTTTATTTATCTTTAACAGTGTAAAAAATAATAAAGCTATTGTTAAGTAATTTTAGAAAAATACTCAACTGTCATGTGTATTAACATACCGAGTTTATGTTTCTCTTTAATGATCTCGAACCTTGTCCAAAATAGTGAGGCATTGATATCATTTCGTAATTTTGGAAAATACTCAATTTTCGTGTCTATTAACACAATAAGTTTAAGGATTTTTTACGTTTTTTTGTTTGTTCTTTTACGGTGTCCAAAATATTAATGCATTGATATCATTTGGTAATTTTGGAAAAAGTATTCATCTTTCATGTGTATTGACCCACCAATTAAGCTTAAGGAGTTTAAATTTTATTTGGTATGATCTTAACAATGTCTAGTATATATAGGCATTGATAATATTTGGTAATTTTAGAATAATATTCAATTCTCATGTGTATTCCCTTTGAATAAATACATAACTTTCGTGTGTAAACTACAATAGATAGGGATTTATTTTATTTTTATGTATATGTGATCTTTCATATGTATTAACATACCAAGTTTGTGGAATATTGACTTTTCGTATGATCCTTTAACGGAGTCCAAAATATAAAAGAATTGATATCATTTGATAAAAAAAAAATTAAAATAGTCAACTTTTGTGTGTATCAACCAATTTTTTACTCTTTTGTTTGTTTGATCTCTAACGGTTTTTAAGAATTGATATCATTTGACATTGATATCATTTGATATTTTTTGGAGAAATACTTTACTTTTGTGTACTAACCCACTAAGGAATTTTTTTGTTGTATAATCTCTAACAGTGTCCAAAATATTAAGGTACTTGTATTATATGGTTATTTTGGAAAATACTCAACTTTCGTGTGCATTAACCCACCAGATTTATGAATTTTTGACATTTTTGTATGATCTTTTATGGTGTCAAAAGTATTAAGGTAGTGATATCATTTGGTAATTGTGGGAAAATATCCAACTTTCGTGTGTATTAACCCACCAAATTTAAGAATTATTTACTCTTTTTGTATGATTTTAAATGGTGTAAAAAATATTAAGGTATTGAATTCATTTAGTAATTTTAGAAATATATTCAACTTTCGTGCGTTTAAGGTTTTTTGAATTTATTGGTATGATCTTTAACATAATAAAAAATATTAAGGCATAGATATCACTTTAGTGTGTATTAACCCATAGAGGTTATGGATTTTTACGTTTTTATTGTACAAGATGGTGTTTAAAATAGTTAGACTTTGATATAATTTGGAATTTTGGAAAAAAAAATACATAACTTTTGTGTTTATTAAGTATTAACACACAAATTTTAANACGTTTTTATTGTACAAGATGGTGTTTAAAATAGTTAGACTTTGATATAATTTGGAATTTTGGAAAAAAAATACATAACTTTTGTGTTTATTAAGTATTAACACACAAATTTTAAGGAATTCTCAAGTTTTTTTTTTTTTGCATGATCTCTCATCATGTCCAAAATAGTAAGGCATTGATATCATTAAGTAATATTAGAAAGAAAGAAAAAAACTTAACTTTGGTGTGTATTAACCCACCGAATTTATGAGTTTTTTTATGTTTTTTTGTTTGATTTTTAATTGTGTAAAAAATCTTAAGGTATTGACAGCATTTAGTAAGCTTAGAAAATACTCAACTTTTGTGTGTAATAACACACTCAGTTTAAGGTTTTTTTACCTTTTTGGTATGATCTTTAACGGAGTCTAACTTATATAGGCATTGATATTATTTGGTATTTTTTGGAAAATACATAACTTTGTGTGTATTAACCGATGAAAGTTTGGGATTTCTTTTTTTTTTGTACGATCTTTAACGGTGTCAAAAGTTAAGGTATTGATATCGTTTGATAATTTCATAAAAATACTCAACTTTCGTATGTATTAACACACCAAGTTTAAGGAATTTTGATTTTTTATATTATGATGTTTAATAAAGTGGAAAATATTAAGGCATTGATATTGTTTGAATTTTTTTTTAAAATAGTCAACTTTCCTGTACACTCACCAAAGTTATGGATTTTTTTTTTTTGTATAATTAGCTACGGTGTTCAAAATTTATAGACATTGATATCATTTGGTATTTTTGGAAAAATACATAACTTTCGTATGAATTAACCACAATAGGGATTGTTTACTTTTTGTTGTATGATCTTTAATAGTGTAAAAAATTAAGGTATTGATATCATTTGATAATTTTGGAAAAAATACTCGATTTTTTGTGTATTAACACACCGAGTTTAAGGAATTTTGATTATTTTTTCCTTTTTGGTATCATCTTTAACACGGATCAAAATATTAATGCACTGATATCATTTGATAGTTTTTGAAAAATAGTCAACTTTCGTGTGCAACCCACCTAAGTTATGGTTTTTTGCCCTTTTTTTGTATAATCTCTAATGGTGTTTAAAATAGTTAAACACTGATATAATTTGTAATTTTTGGAAAATTACTTTACTTTCGTGTGTATTAATCACAAAAGTTAAGGGTTTTTTTGTATGATCTTTAATGGTTTACAAAATATTAAGGCATTTAAATTATATGGACATTTTGGAAAGGGAAAAACCCTGAAAAGTACACCAACTATTTTCCGTCTGCAAAAAATATACAATAACTTTTTGCGTTACTATAATAATACACCAAGTATATTTCTTTTCGAAATTAATACACGAACTCATTAGTTTTGTAATTATAATACACAAACTTTCACCAACACGTAAAATTAATTTTGAGATTCCAGTTTTACCCTCAACTTTCACTCTCAGACCAATTTGTTCTTAGATTTTGAATAAACTCATAATAAATAATTACAAAATGCAAAAAATTATACAACAAATTTGAAAATGTTTTATAATATTTTATAGGTTTTGGGGGTTTTAAATCTTAGGCTTAGGGTTTAAACCTAAACCCTCAAATTATAAACTCTAAAAAGGGTTTTAAGCCCTAAACCCGTAAAATATAAACTTAAAACTTAAACTCAAATACTTATTAGAAACTAAACCCCAACTCTACAAATTTTCAACTATAAATCCTAAAATTTTAAATCCTAAAATAAAACATGAAGTTTAAAATGTAGGGTTGGAGTTTATTTTTTTATAAGTATTTGGGAGGTTTTATAATTTATATTTTAGGGGTTTTGGGCTTAAAATCGTTTTTAGTGTTTGTAATTTTAGATTCTAAACCCTAAAACCCTATTAAATATTATAAATTTTTTAAAAATATATTGTATAATTTTTTGCATTTTGTAAATATTTATTGATGAGTTTTATTCAAAATCTAAGAACAAAATGATATGAGAGAGAAAGTTAAGGTAAAACTGGAATTTAAAAATTAGTTTTACACATTGGTTAAAGTTACCCAACTTTCATTTGTATTATTAACCCGCCAAAATTTATGAATTTTTAATTTTTTGTATGATTTTTAATGGTACAAAAAATAATAAGGTATTGATATCATTTAGTAATTTTATAAAAATAATCTTACGTGTATAACACACATAGCTTAAAGATTTTTTAATTTATTGGTATGATCACGAATGGAGTCCATAATATTAAGTCATTGATGTCATATGGTAATTTTTGAAAAATATCTAACTTTCGTGTGTATTAACCAACCGAAGTTATGGAGTTTTTAGTCTCTTTTTTGTGTGATCTATAACAGTGTTTAAAATAGTTAGACACTGATATCTTTTGGTATATTTTAGAAAAGTTTTTAACTTTCATGTCTATTAACCCACAAAGTTAAGAGTTTTTGGAAATTTTTTGTATGATCTTTAATTGTGTCCAAAATTGTAAGGCATTGATATCATTTAGTACTATTGAAAAATACCCCAATTTTCGTGTATATTAATCCACCACATTAAAAAAAAATTATTTTCTTATATGATCTTTAACGGTGTCAAAATTATTCAGGTATTGACTTCATTTACTAAGTTTAGAATAATACTCAACTTTTGTGTGTATTAACACATCGTGCTTAAGGATTTTACTCTTTTTTTGTATGATATTTAACGAAGTCCAAATATTGAGGCATTGATATCATTTGATAATTTTCTAAAAATAGTCAAATTTTATGTGTATTAACCCACTAAAAATATGAATTTTTGTCTTTTGTTTTTTGTATAATCTCTTACTGTATTTAAAATAGTTATCTATTGATATCAGTCGGTATTTTTGGAAAAATACTATACTTTAGTATGTGTTAATCCACGAAAGTTAAGGATTTTGTTTTGTTTTTTCGTATGATCTCTGACAGGGTTTAAAATAGTTAGACATTGATATCATTTCATGCCATGGTATGGTGTATCCGAGAAAAAAACGTTACATTTATTAGTATAAAATATAAACAGCAGGTCAACAACTTATGAGTACAAACAAATCACATTTCTTATCAATGAGAGTATAGAAATAAAAAGCTTTGATTCAGTGAATACGATGGCAGATCACATAAGGAAGACATTTTCCTTTTTGTAACTGTTCGCCATGAATATTTCCTTAGTATAACGGAGGAGGCGGGGAACTATAGACATATGGAGGAGATTTGTAGACATAAGGAGGAGAGTTGTAGACATATGGAGGTGGTGATGGCGATTTGTAGACATATGAAGGGGGTGGAGGAGAGTTGTAGACGTATGGAGGAGGAGGTGGAGAGTTGTAGACGTATGGAGGAGGAGGGGGAGATTTGTAAACATAAGGTGGTGGTGGTGGAGAGCTATAGACGTAAGGAGGAGGTGGTGGTGAGCTGTAAACATATGGAGGAGGTGGAGGCGATTTGTAGACATATGGAGGAGGTGGTGGAGAGCTGTAGACGTATGGAGGAGGAGGTGGGGAGCTATATACATATGGAGGAGGAGGGGGGTATTTGTAAACATAAGGAGGCGGTGGTGGAGAGCTATAGACGTAAGGAGGAGGAGGTGGAGAACTGTAGACATAAGGAGGAGGAGGTGGGGAGCTATATACATACGGAGGAGGAGGGGGAGATTTGTAAACATAAGGAGGTGGTGGTGGAGAGCTATAGACGTAAGGAGGAGGTGGTGGCGACTTGTAAACATAAGGAGGTGGTGGTGGGGAGCTGTAAACATAAGGAGGAGGTGGTGGAGAGCTATAGACATATGGGGGAGGTGGTGGAGAGCTGTAAACGTATGGAGGAGGTGGTGGTGATTTATAGACATATGGAGGAGGAGGCGGGGAGCTATATACATACGGAGGAGGAGTGGGAGAGTTGTAAACATAAGGAGGTGGTGGTGGGGAACTATAGACGTAAGGAGGAGGTGGTGGAGAGCTGTAGATATATGGAGGAGGAGGTGGCGACTTGTAAACATAAGGAGGTGGTGGTGGGGAGCTGTAAACATAGGGAGGAGGTGGTGGAGAGCTATAGACATATGGAGGAGGTGGTGGAGAGCTGTAGACGTAAGGAGGAGGTGGTGGAGAGCTGTAGACATATGGAGGAGGTGGTGGGGAGCTGTAGATATAAGGAGGAGGTGGTGGAGAGCTATAGATGTATGGAGGAGGGGGAGAAGATTTGTAGACATATGGAGGAGGTGATGGAGAGCTGTAGACGTATGGAGGAGGTGGGGAACTATAAACATATGATGGCGGAGAGTATGTGTACTGGGCACTTGTATGGGCAGCAATGGCATACAAGGCCAATACCAACATAAGTAAAGATGACCAATTATTAGAATTGGCCATTTCAGCTGAACTAGTGTATGTTCTTGTTTCTCAACTTTGCTTTTGTTCAGCTAATTTATTTTGAAAGGATTTTAACAGAGAGGAAGCAATTTATATAGCAGTCTCGACGACAACTAGTATGTTTGTTTTTGTAGTTGTTGAATGTTTCTTAGAGCAACTGTGTTAGATTGTTTAATAAATCAAATTAGCTTCAGACTTTGTCTAAGCAAGACTTAGAGAGGAATATGTCTTTGGTAACAACCTCTTACCATATTTCTTATTTTCAATTGTTAAACTTTGTTGTTGTCAATTTAAACTCAACGTCATTTAAGGAAGAACATTTCTGAAATTCATATCACTCAATTTGTAATTACAAGTTCTCGTTTATGCATTGATGTTTTCCTGAAAATATAATATTTTTGGTTGGTTACTTGTTATTATTTAATTCTTTTTTTGGTCAAAAGCTTGTATTGGTTTATTTCTTGTTTTATAATCCTTTTTGACTATTTCCGTTTTGTTATTTATCCAACATCAGAGAAAGAGATATGTGCATGTGTGTCTAGATACACATGTGTGTGTATATTTATGTTATATTCACCCTTTTATACATTGAAAAATATTGACGTAATTTTTTCCGAAATTATAATTTGACATTATGTAAAGTAAGTAACATGTCAAAACTTTAAGCGAAAAATGTATATACATTAATAAATGGCTAGGCTAAGAAAACGTATGGATTGTTCTTATTCATAGCCAAAATTCTTGTGTGCTCTACGAGATTGCTCGTTTGTCAATAATTAACGTTGGGAATAGACCAATTCCAATCAACCAAATAAGATTTAAGTGCTATTATGAAGAAACATCACGGTATCGATCTGTATTAAGAAAAGTTATTAGTTTTTGGGTGTCTTAACACATATCATTTATCACATAGAACAAAACAAGTGTTATTCAGCGACGTTCAATTACATTTCAAATAGTCTATTTCTTATTTTGGACTTTTTATGTTCACAGTGTCATATGTGGACCATCCTAAACTCACCGGAGAAATCTGAGCTATAGATTACACATGAATTCCTCAGATGCTCATAAGAGGATGAATCATCCGATGTGGTGACCAGCCTAAACTCACCGGAGAAATCCGAGTTGAATTCAAAATCTTTGAAAAACAGGTACGGAGAATTCCTCCTAAATACATTTGAACAAGTTTGGGATATCTATCTGTTGCAGGACTGCTTCCTCCACAAGAGGGACCATCCAAGTTCAAGAAGATCAGAAGATCCATCTTTCCACTAATATAGATGCTTGTAAAAACCACTTAACGGAATAGGAGTTTCTAATATTAAATATCATAACTATCATTAATTTAGATTTAATATAAAACAAATTAAAAAAGATAAAAATTGATAATATTTTTTTGTTGTTGAGCTTGTAGTTACTCTATTTAATAATTAGGAAATAACATGATTATTTGATTAAAAATTAAAAACATTAACTTATGTAGAGAAACTATTTATTTTCAGCGTAATTAATAGTTTGGGTGGAAAGTAATCCAGTGTACTACAAATAAGTCATTTTCCAACGTGTATGCAAAATGCCATGATATGGTGTATGCGAGAAATAGCGGTCCTTATTTATTTAGTATAACATAAAAACAACAAGTCAACAACAATATATAAGTGAGTACAAACAAAACAACTGCATTTCTTATCAATGAGAGTATAGAGTTAGAAAGCTTTTATTCCATGAATAAGGAAGACATTTTCCTTTTCTTATGACTCTGCTCATCATGAATATTTCCTTAGTACAATGGAGGAGGGGGGGAGCTATAGACGTATGGAGGAGATTTGTAGACATAAGGAGGAGAGTTGTAGACATATGGAGGAGGAGGGGGGGATTTGTAGACATAAGGAGGGGGTGGTGGAGAGCTGTAGACGTAAGGAGGAGGTGGTGGCGACTTGTAAACATATGGAGGTGGTGGTGGGGAGCTATAAACGTAAGGAGGAGGAGGTGGTGACTTGTAAACATATGGAGGAGGTGGTGGAGAGCTGTAGACGTAAGGAGGAGGTGGTGGTGACTTGTAAACATATGGAGGAGGTGGTGGAGAGCTGTAGACGTATGGAGGAGGTGGAGGCGATTTGTAGACATATGGAGGAGGTGGTGGGGAGCTATAAACGTATGGAGGAGGAGGGGGAGATTTGTAAACATAGGGAGGTGGTGGGGGAGAGCTATAAACATACGGAGGAGGAGGGGGAGATTTGTAAACATAAGGAGGTGGTGGCGGGGAGCTGTAAACATAAGGAGGAGGTGGGGGCGATTTGTAAACATAAGGAGGTGGTGGTGGGGAGCTATAAACGTAAGGAGGAGGAGGTGGTGACTTGTAAACATATGGAGGAGGTGGTGGAGAGCTGTAGACGTAAGGAGGAGGTGGTGGTGACTTGTAAACATATGGAGGAGGTGGTGGAGAGCTGTAGACATATGGAGGAGGTGGAGGCGATTTGTAGACATATGGAGGAGGTGGTGGGGAGCTATAAACGTATGGAGGAGGAGGGGGGGATTTGTAAACATAAGGAGGTGGTGGTGGAGAGCTATAGACATAAGGAGGAGGTGGCGGTGACTTGTAAACATATGGAGGAGGTGGTGGAGAGCTGTAGACATATGGAGGAGGTGGGGAACTATAAACATACGATGGCGGAGAATATGTGTACTGGGCACTTGTATGGGCAGCAATGGCATAGAAGGCCAATACCAACATAAGTAAAGATGACCAATTATTAGAATTGGCCATGTCAATTGAACTTGTGTATGCTCTTGTTTCTCAACTTTGCTTTTGTTCAGCTAATTTGTTTTGAGAGGATTGTAACAGAGAGGAAGCAATTTATATAGCAGTCTCTATGACAATTAGTATGTTTGTTTTGTAATTGTTGAATGTTTCTTAGAGCAGTTGTGTTAGATTGTTTAATAAGTCAAATTAGCCTCGGACTTTGTCTAAGTAAGACTAAGAGAGGAATATGTCTTTGATAACTACCTCTTACCATATTTCATATTTTAAATTAAAATTGCTAAAATGGACAAAAATACTCATGGATTAATAACAATCGGTAGTTTTAATGAGTTAGGAANAAAATACTCATGGGTTAATAACAATCGGTAGTTTTAATGAGTTAGGAATGTATTTATTACCCATATNCAAAAATACTCATGGATTAATAACAATCGGTAGTTTTAATGAGTTAGGAATGTATTTATTACCCATATAAATAAAGTGGCTTTTTTGGGTTATCCGGATGAGTTAATGAATTTAATGGATAAAATCATTAGGGTATTGAGTTATTTATGGGTTTATCATAAAATATATTAAATATGTAATATAATAAATTAAATTAAGGTTTAACCGTTTATGTATACTTCTGTAAATAGGGATCCTCTACCAGAAAGCTTATTCTATAAAATAGTTTTTCTTTTCTTTTCATAAAACCATCAACACTCAAAAAATTCGTTTTGATGCTGTCTTCTCGGCTGTCAAATGGTGGCTTCCTATGCTCTTTATTTGTGTGAGTTCTCATATGCCATCTCTTCCTCTAGTATGGTGTTATAAGGTTGTGGTTTTTTTTGTTTGGGTTTATCTCTCTTTTCCAGATACTTATTCTGGAGAAAGAGCTTATGGTTGGGTTTTTTTCCCTCGTAATATATGAAGTTTTATTGCTCAATTGTTGTTGGTTCAGTTTTCTTTGTGCTTCATACACTCTATTTTAATATTCAATCTTCTTTGTGCTTCATATACTCTATTTTGATATTTATTCTAGATGAATAAAAAAATTGAAAAATAATTTTATGACTGGTTTTATAGTAAAACTTTATTGTTCTGTATATTTATGATTTTGTGGTTTAATAATTATTTTGTTTTATGTAAGCATTTAGACATTTTTACTTAACTTTTTTTAACTATTAGTGTGAATTTAATTTTTATTCATACAAAATTTAAACTTTTTAATGTATTAAATTTATATGAATAACCGATATAACTCATTTAATTAATGGGTGTATCATCATGAATATATATGAATTTATATAATATAATCCACAAAATAAATAGATAATTAAATTCATCTATAAAATCTCAAATTTGGATCGAATTGAGTCCGTTTATCCATTTTGACATCCCAAATTTCAATTGCTAAACTTTGATGTTGTCAATTTAAACTCGGCATCATTTAAACAATAGTATCTCCCAATTTCATATCACTTAATCTGTAAATCCAAGTTCTTGTTTGTGCACTGAATTTCCTGTATATAATATTGTTAAGTACTTGTTGTTATTATTTATGTTGGTCAAAAGCTTGTATGGGTTACAATGTTTTGACTATTTCCGTTTTGTTACTATCCAATAAGAGAAAAAGATATGCGTACGTGTGTCTACATACACCCTGTGTGTATATATATTTATGATTTGTTCGCCCATAGTATATTTATGCTATTTAGTATTTATTACTCATGTATTTTTTTAATCGTAATTTGAGATTATGTAAATCTTAAAAAAAGTTGCTAAATAGATATTTCTACTAAATAACATTAGTTTAATGACAGATGATAAGATCACTAAGACTATGCATTATTATTTATGGGATCGAGTTCCACCGTCTACGAAATATAGAAATACTAATAGTTTGGGTGCAAAATAATCCTGTATAATATTTGGTGAATGTCTGATGGGTCTTAGGGTATATGATGTATAATATGTTACTTTAAGGGGGGGGGTTAAAATTTAAATATACTACAAATAAGTCATTTTTCGAACGTGTAGGCGAAATGTTATGGTATGGTCTATGGTGTGTATCCAAAACTTTTTTTTTTGTCTTATCACAAACATATTTTCTGTATTCTAATCTAAGTAATAAGTATACCGGATTTTTAGGCATATATAACATATAAGGCATGGAATAGTAGTGGTTAGATGAATAGAAAAAAAATTCAGCGTAATATCATTCCTCTCCTCTTTTAAAGGGGAATAAAGCTCAGAGTAATACTGATTTTATTCCTCTATTAGATGGACCCACACAATTTCTTCTAAATCTGATATTTTAATAACTGGTGTAAATTTAGCATAATTCAGAGTAANTGAATAGAAAAAAAATTCAGCGTAATATCATTCTTCTCCTCTTTTAAAGGGGAATAAAGCTCAGAGTAATACTGATTTTATTCCTCTATTAGATGGACCCACACAATTTCCTCTAAATCTGATATTTTAATAACTGGTGTAAATTTAGCATAATTCAGAGTAATCTATGATTACTCTGATATTTGGTACTCTAGGAGTACATCCAGTTGCACTCTAAGAATACGTCTAAAGGTTTCTAAATACACACAACTAATAAAAATAAATCTAAACAAAATGAGATACCTCCTTGACTGCTTCTCTTTCTTTAAGATTATTAAGTTTTATTGATTTCATCAAAATTTTATTTTGAAAGTTACAACATATTGAATGAACGCGACACCTCTCCTAAATTCATATTTTTCATCTAGCAAAATATATTGTTCTTATAAGGACCACTGAACCGTATACTCTACATAAATACATTGGATCGTATATGTATATGTGACTAAAGGTGTGTATGCGTGTCTTGTCTAAAGAGAAAGAAAAAAAGAAAAAGAAAAGCTGAAGAAGAATGGGCACACACGCCACAATAATAGGTTACTGCATCACTGAGCAAGTTTCTTTCATCCCCACTCTAAAATTAAAGCTCTACCAAAAACCCTAGTTCTAGCCTCAAAAAAATTTCTTTTTCTTGTTGGTACGTGTAGTCCTTACTTGCCCCCTCTTTATATCCAACTTCTGCAACATTCTTCATTATTAATTTCATCTTTACTTCTCTTTCTTTCTCTCTCTCTCTCTTTGTCTGTCTCTGGTTATGTCTTATGTATCTTCTTGAACTCAAATCCAACCAGAAACCATATCACTTATAGTTGTGTCGGAGAGTTCAAAGATGTGTGACTTGCGTTTCAAGGCATGTTTCCTGAGGCTTAACATACGTGAACTTCAGGTGATCTAAACGTTTTCTCTTGTTTACTCTTCTTGGACTTCTGGATCATGAAAGTGAATATGTTATACATAAACATGTATGTACGTGTCTAATTGCTCAAATAATTAGGAATTTAGCGTTAAGTAAGCTAATTATACATTGTTATGTGTGCAAATAGACTAGCAAAAACTGCTTAGAGATTGTATGAGATGAGTCTTTTATATATGTTTTCTGTTAGCAAAATGAGCTTATTGCTTTTATACACCATGATATTGATGCGCACATCTTATGATCGATGTTAGGCTCTAGGATATATAGTTAATTACTATACTTGGTTTTCTTGGAGGAGACATGAATTTGACAAGAATCTAATTTTTGGTATCGAATAATAATGGTGTTATTTAACGTAGAGAAGAGTGATACTGATTTATATATTGATAATTTGATATTATGCGATTCGCCATATTATTAGTGGTCTGTATAACCTTTTTTGTTTGAAGTGTTTAGTATAACCTATGGACTAAGTAACACTTTTTTGCTTATACATGTGAATTCGATATATCATATATATAGACTCTTTTTCTATGTAGAAGATTTGTTCTTATCTACCAATGATCTAAAATATATGCACGTGATTAAGCAAGAGCAAAATTTATATAAATTAATCTAATCCATGAGTTCTTTCACATATATATTCCACCCTTTTTTATTCTTGAAATACTTCATTGTGAAGTTGACACACTAAGAGCAGCTCCATTGATGTTGCTTAATGGAATTGCTTAGGTAAAAGGAAAAAAAAAATAAAAAAAAAATAAAAAAAATTACTCAAGCAACACTACTAAAATTGCTTAGCTAAGCAATTTTAATAACTCCTAAGCAACTCTAGTAATAATTTAATGTTATATAAATTAATTAAAAATTGTTAAGCAATTTTAAGTATTGCTTATGGATGGAGATGGTCTAAGAGTCTAGAATTGACTATAGAGGACAGGTACGGTAATCTAAAACTTAATACTTTTTGAAAAATCTTACTCCCATTAGCTTTCTTGTCGTTGTCGCCTATTTAATTCACCTCTAATTAATTTACCTTCAAATCTAGATACAGATAAATGTTGCAGTAACAAAATACATGAAAAGTTGATGCTATATAAAGAAGATATGGTTCTGAGTATCTAAATCATGTAGACTTTGCTAGACCTTATGAATATATATTACTTTATACAATATTATATACAAGAATTTCTCGAGTTTATCCAATGGGAGAAGCAACCGGCAACATCGGCATAAACATGGAGAAAAAAAGACGTATCGAGAACCAAAAAAGAATTAAAACCCACAAATAAAAATATATAATTATTATATTAATTATAAAGATTCATTACCGTACAATTTAAATATAAAACTAAACACATACATTATGCATAATAACAAACATTACATGCAAATGTTTATCCCATTTGCATTGTCGTCTAAGTATTACATATGACTGATATGATGACAAAAACAAATCCAAAAAAACACACACATTACATAAATCCATATAATTAGAAAAAAACTTGAGTTCTTGATTTAATCAAGATCTTGGTGGGTTTCGATAGTATTGCGTACCTGGTGGCATGAACATAGTTGTCATGTTACTAGAATAGTAACCACCTGAATTAGGATCAACATACATTGCCGCCGATGACCCTCCTCCTCCTCCTCCTCCTCCTCCACTACCACCGTCAGGCGCCACTGCCGGATTATTATAA
Organism: Aurinia saxatilis; assembly: GCA_900406295.1. NCBI lineage: Eukaryota > Viridiplantae > Streptophyta > Magnoliopsida > Brassicales > Brassicaceae > Aurinia > Aurinia saxatilis. Next base: position 14,320 of record OVAP01002533.1, read on the forward strand.
GGGATTCCTCCTCCGGCGGATGAGCTTTGATGATCGCTACCACCACTACCACCACTCATGTAGCTACTCTCAGGACCTTGGTCATATAGAATTCCTTTGAATAGATGACCTCCAATGTTCACCGTGGTTTGATAAGCGTATTGACCATCTCCTCCATCGTCTACTTCACTCATTTTAACACACCGGAATAACGCATCTGAGCTCACTTCCGGTGGAAAACTTGCCTCCCCCAGTTCTAACCCTAGAAACATATATACATAGAGAAATACACATTAGGTTGCAACACATTAACACTAAACAAAAGGATAAAAGTTCAAAACAGAACACAATAAAAATATTTTTTTTATCAAACATGGTTTAGAAAATTGCAAAACACAAACGGAATTAACAATCCAAAATGACTTTTGATTTTTAAAAAACATAAAAATTGTAGTCTATATATATATAGTAATGTAACAAATACTCTTTTAGTAGTAAATGAAAAACTAAAGACAATTATGTGTGTTTGTTCTAACCAAAACACTTCCAAGACTTATATGGTTTGAATCTACAAGTTTTGTCCGAATCTCAAACTATATAACAAAATTAAAAAGAAGAACCTGTTGAGTCGGATGGTAAGTGAGAGGAGGATGTTCCAGGAAGAGTAGTATCTCTATGGCGTTTAGGAACACTAGAACCACGGCCTCCGCCACCACCACTTCCACCTCCACCTCCAGATGTAGACATATGAAGTTGCTGTTGTCTCTCGCGGCGTCTAGCAACAGGGATCCACGTACTCCTCACGTGAGTAGAACAATCAAAGCCCCGGCTCTTACAACAAGTCCTACAACGCATGTGAGTGCAATCTTTCTTAGCTTGGTTCCCACAGTCCCGACAGCTTATGGTGATGGATCTCGATGATGTGGCTATATCAGAGACGTCGATCTGATGACCTGGATAAAGATCTAAGCTTTGTTGATGTTGTTGTTGATGTTGTTGCATGAGTATCTGTTGCTCTGGTGGAATCTGCCATAAATGTTGTTGGCTTGAGCTAATTGGGTTTGTGTTTGTGTTTGATCTATACCAAACCCAATTCGTCTTTTGTTGATTTTCTTCTTCTTGGTCTTGGTTGTTGTTGTTGTTGTTTCCTCCTAGTGAGAATCTCCCAGCCATTTCCTTTGACCTAACAAAACTTCAAACCCTAATCTTGACTCAACAATATCCATAATTCAAAAACCCTAATTACCATGAAATCTTCTTCTCATCACTCATGTGTTCTTCTTGTTCTTGAATTCTTTTTCCAAGATCTCTCCCTCTCTCTTTCTTGATTTAGTGAGTAGTTGAAGTGAGAGAAAGTAAACAAGAAGAAGAAAGAAGAAACAAAAGAGAAAGAAACAAAAGAAGAATTAAAGTTTGTATTTATCCTATAGATTTCTGCAACGCCGCCATGAGATAAGCTTTTATCACTCGTCTGCTCTGCTCATCCCCAGAGATTATTATTAAGTCTTTCTCTGATTTGGGTTTTTTTTCTTTTGTGCAGATTCTATGAAAAAACAAAACCAAAGTGAAAAAAAGCTTCTTCTCACTTTGGTCTGAAAAACAAAACAAAAACGCTTCTAGTTGTGTTCTGTCCGTAAAAAGGAAATAAAAACAAAGACTCTTCTCTATCTCTTTCCTTTTTATCTTTCGACTACTCAGAGTCTCACACCCACGGGGAATGATCCACCGGTCCTAGCTCCCTCTTACTCTCATCTCATGGACCATATTTTGCCACGTGGAAATCGTATTTAACTCTCAATTTAATTCTCTCTTCTTTGAAAGTTTTAATTTAACACAATTTTTTCGTGGTTAGCACATGTGTCCGTACGTATTAAATACCATATATATAGCGTAACTATACGTTTATGTTTTGTCTAAATCTCAAAAGAATATTAATTGCTCATCACCTAGATGCCTTAGGGTTCTTCCTCTTCTCTCTTTCGATCGACTTTAATTACACATAGCTTTAATGATGGTTATTTTATTTTTATTTTTTTCAAATTTTACTTGTTCATATATTTTACTCTAACTAAACTTTTGTCATACTAGTTCGTTCATATTTGAATCACTTGTATCAGAATGCATGAAAATATTTATTGCCAGTTTTGGATGATAAAAGTGTAACTAACACGTATTAAGATATCACATCAGNTATTTATTGCCATTTTTGGATGATAAAAGTGTAACTAACACGTATTAAGATATCACATCAGACCATTTTATGATCTAACATTAATATTTACTCATAGACTTGAATAGACTGTTTTATTATTAAAAAGTATATACGTGTACATAAAATTTAGTATAGCCATAGTTTGAGATTGTTCTCACTAGTAAAAAAATAATTTGTATAGCCACAAATATATCTGGCTATATATGAGCTTATTGGTTTTTAGGCTCATAACCACAGATAGTCAAAAAACAAATCCCNATATTTATTGCCAGTTTTGGATGATAAAAGTGTAACTAACACGTATTAAGATATCACATCAGACCATTTTATGATCCAACATTAATATTTACTCATAGATTTGAATAGACTGTTTTATTATTAAAAAGTATAAACGTGTACATATATTTAGTATAGCCATAGTTTGAGATTGTTCTCACTAGTAAAAAAAGAGTTTGTATAGCCACAAATATATCTGGCTAGAGCTTATTGGTTTTTAGGCTCATAACCACAGATAGTCAAAAAACAAATCCCTAGCCATAGCTTCGTGGCTTGATCTGTGCTTTTTTGAAGAAATTTTTTATAATTTTTTCTATGTTGTTTGTGGATTAAGCCAAATGCAACTCATTAGCTATCAAAATAATAGAAGTTGAGTTTGCTTAAAAGATTAGATTAATCGGGAAAAAATATTTTGCAAGTTGTCTGGGTTGTTTGAGAGGATGCGCAAGTCGATCTCCAGTTTCCTCCACATGTGAATCGGATTTTTTTTAGAATTTTTATTCTCAAGCTTTGAGAAATTCCAAATGATTTCGAAAAATCTATAATTTTTAAACTTAGAAGAAACGATAATATAAGTGATGAATTTAACCACTAGGGTCTGACTGTATTAAATTTTAAATACTACAAGATGTTGTGGAAATACCAAAGTGTTTGAGAAGGTTAAAAGCTTTGCAAGAATTGATGCTATCAATTTGAGAGGTTTTTCTTCGATATGACTAAACTGAAATGGAAATCTTCTTTCAAATGTATCTTGATTGAAATGCAAAGTTTGAAGTACCNATATCTTGATTGAGATGCAAAATTTGAGGTACCTTAAGTTATATAGTTTTTTGTTGTCATAAAAAATGCAACTCTTACTACAACCTAAATTTTTTAAGGGATGCTTAGTTTCGAGTGGACAAGCGAATTACGATATATTTCATTAAATAATTTTTATTTAAATCCAGCGAATTTCTATGTCTGAATAAATAAAAAAATATTGTGATCAATTTTAATATTAAAAAATTGTGATATGATCAGAACAATCCTTTTCTTCTTTATTGAAAATATATTTCATTGATCAGAATGTAGCTGTGGTGTTGGTGTTAACGCCAAAACATTTGATAATATAATCAAAGTTATTTGATGTGATCTTTTCAAAAAAAAAAAAAAAGTTATTTGATGTTCATGTTGTTTATCTGACAAAGTAAAAGTAAAGTTTTCNGTATCTTGATTGAAATGCAAAGTTTGAAGTACCTTAAGTTATACTAGAATGTCGTTTTGATATATTTCACACAATTTAAAAAAATCATCAAAATAAAACAAAAATTTAACTTTAAAATAACACTTATTATGAAACACAAGGAGTATAGTTTTTTTGTTGTCATAAAAAATGCAACTCTCACTACAACCTAAATTTTTAATGGGATCGAGTGGACAAGCCAATTACAATATATTTCATTAAATAATTTTTATTTAAATACAACGAATTTTCATATCTGAATAAATAAAAAAATATTGTGATCAATTTTAATTTTAAAAAAATTGTGATATGATCAGAACAATCCTTTTCCTCTTTATTGAAAATATATTTCATTGATCAGAATGTAGTGGCGTTGGTGTTAACGCTAAAACATTTGATAGTCTAATCAAAGTTATTTGATGTGATCTTTTCAAAAAAAAAAAAAGAAGTTATTTGATGTTCATGTTGTTTATCTGACAAAGTAAAAGTAAAGTTTTCTAATTGTAATAATAATTTTACTAAGTTCAAGATAATTGATTGATATATTTCCACTAACTTCAAAATCAATGATTTGGTATATTAACTATTAACAGTAGAGTAATAGCCAAAAGTGTATAAAATCATTCACCATGGGAATAGTTTATGGAAACAGAGAGATTCGGGGCAGTGAAAAAGAGGGTCTCTTTTTATTGATTGTAACAAATTATCAAATTAATATTCGTTGAAGAAATATTTTATGGAAAAAAAAGTGAGGAAAGATGAAAAATAAATAGAAGCATGTTACTCTTTGGACTCTGTGTGGCTATACAAGGGAACACTGCGCCACCTATGTCTTCGTACTTTTTTGTATTCCTTTCTTTTTGGTTTTTACTGTCAAGTATGTATAAATTTCTANCAAGGGAACACTGCGCCACCTATGTCTTCGTACTTTTTTGTATTCCTTTCTTTTTGGTTTTTACTGTCAAGTATGTATAAATTTCTATATAATTTACAAAACAAAATTTATATTTTCTATTCAGAAAAATTCTGAGTTATGTCTGGTATCGTGAAATTTTTTAGTGTTCAAATTTTACTTCTTTTATGACTTTAATTAGAATATGACTGATAATATTACAAAATATATAAAGTAGAGTTATGACTGATAATATGAC
>OVAP01002534.1:0-19158 GCA_900406295.1 Aurinia saxatilis
TCTTTACCAACTATTCATGTAGTCATAATTTCCCTGTTTTCTTGTAGTGTCGAGCGAATTCAAGTTTGCTACTGCGTGCACTTTGCTCTCTGTGAATTCGACACCTAAGTACTAATGCGAAGGTTTGTGTGCTTGCAGAATTTTTTTGGGTGAAAAATATATATTCATCAAGCTCTCATCACCAGGTCAGTGAAAACAAGCCAACTATGAGTAGCCACATTGCTGAGGCCGATAGTTTCCAAATAGGCCAACACTTCGTCCTTTATGCCTAGCTTCTCAAGGGTCCTGGTGCAGACAACATGGTAGAAGCAACGTCAATAGCAAACCAAGCGTTGTAAAAGTAAGAGTTATAGGCATCCCACTTTGTTGCGACATGTCTATCCAAAAACTTTAGATCACATGCAAAGTCTCGCGGGTCCGCTGATAGATTCGTTATCTTACCGCTGATAGATTCGTTATATATTTTAGTGTTGTTCCTAGCAAAACTATGTATGAAATTGGTGTTTTTAACCTATTTGTGTTTTTGAAGTGTTTTTGAGCAAACAAGGCATTTAAGTACTTAAGTAAGCACTTTTCTCCAAAAATAGAAATCAACCATACGAAGTTTGGGACTAAATGAAGATGTTGTGCATTTTGGATAAAGATGAGGTTTTAAGATGAGAAAGCCACGTGAAGCAGATGTCATAAGGATTCAGAATTAAGTCATTCGGCCTCATAAACCATGAAGAAAAGCCCCCAACAATGAAGATATGTCTTTGTGTAAGCCCAAGACATATTAAGGTCTATTCGGTTGAATGCCTCCCGAGAATCGATCGAATGGTGGGTGATAAATACAAAAATCTTCACAAAACTTATGTATATTGACTTACAAAATAATTTTCAATTTCAAAGATTCGTACGGTTTGATTTAATAACAAACATTGTATGATCCTTTAAAAAAAAAATTATGTATGATTTTTTTGTGAAGTAAATTTAGATATAAATATGAAAATAATGTGTTTTTCTCATTATTTCTTTTCATTTCTTGTGGAAGACAGAAAAAAAAACTTCACCAAAAAGTCCAGAAATGCTAAGGTAAAAAAAAATATAGTAAAAAAAAAAGCCTGAACAAAAAAGTCGAAACAAAAAAGCTGAGTTATCACAGTTGGTCTCTCGTCCTCTTCATGCCCTGTAAAGCAAATCAATAATTTTATTTTTGCAGAAAAGCATTTCAGAGTATTTATATTTATTTGTATTTTGTTATTCATAAAACCATACCTCAAATCTTTTATTATCCTTTTTATCAGCAGCATATGCGGGAGCTTTATTCACTTAAGAAACAATTACTTGAGCTAGTTATTTCAAACATGAAAAAGGTAAAAATCAGAGTCTAAACAAAAAAAATTATAAAATAAAATATCTATTGAAAATCAAAATTGCGTTTAGATTTCTCTACCCGAGGAAAAATTAGGTAAAGTAAAAAAGGTAAATACTATATAGAAATGTACTTTTCCCAAAAGAATACACCTAGCAAAGTATGTGTTTGCATCTCTTTTTAATTTATTTCCGATCTCGCCCCAGCAGTTTGTTCACATATATTTCTCTAAACGGAGAATTTTTTCATCGTCTTTATCATTCCACATCTACAACATTAAAATAAAAATTATATTAAAAATGTTGATATTAATAAATAGGTAAAGAAAGAACTTATGGCCCAAGAACTTCTAGAAAATCAATGCAAGTAAATAAAACTAAAGAATGTACGTCTAGATAAATTGAATAAACAAAGAAAGTTCAAGAAGAAACCTGAGGATTCACCAACTCTTTGAATATCGTTCGACAATGTTCCCAAGAGTTATGAAATGGAGGGTATATTGATGTACTTACTTTGATCCACCTGTCAAGATTACAATTTTGATCGATTAAAAAACAGTAAAAACGGAAAAATGCTTTTTGATGAATCTATACGGATGTGACCTGCGTAAAAAGAAGCAAAAGAATATAATTACATGTAGCCATGGAATTAACACAACCGATAAGCTACATATCCTCGTCAAACAAACAAATTGCAATATGATTAAATGTAAAAAAAATACCACAAATATTATTTCAAAATAAATATCAATGTTTAAATTTGATAAATTAACAAATTTTATAAAGAGAAATTTGGAGCCATATGCAAAAGCTTTAGCTTAATTAGCTATATAGCCAAACAATTTTTATAAATTCTATAATCCTAAACTACCATTTTTCTCACTCTTTCTCTTCCATCTCTCTGTCTTCTCTCTTCATCTCTTCCACCACTCATATTCTTCATTTCATTTACTTTTTCTTTCTCTCTTTCATATTTCTCCTTCTCTCATCTTCTTCATTTATATTTTTTTCTTCTCGGTATTGGATAACAAAAAATTAATGTTCATAGAAGTTTTACGCCGATATGTTTGAGATTATAATTCCAAACATAGGGATTAGTTTACTAATGTAAATAGAGAACTAAAAGAATAAAATTATATCAATCAATAATCTGGTTAAAACAAAATAGATATAAATTTTTACATTAGCATGTATGTACATAGGATATCAGATACATTTGTTGACGAAATATAACTTAGAAATTAATGGATGACGCCTAAATTATCATTTTAAACAAATATATACGGTTAACAATTATATTATAAATTCGAATATAAAATTATAAATAAACTTACATAATAAATTGATATGATGGTATTTATCCTTCATCAGATTTTCAACGGAATTATACTGGATTTTTGCCGGATTGTAATCAAATCTGGTGTTTAGTGAGTTAAAAACTCGAGGAATGCTAAGGTAAAACAATTCATCACATTTTCAACGGATTATACCGGATTTCTGCCAGATTTAAATCAAATATGGAGTTTAATGAGTAAACAACTCAAGGAACGCTAAGATAAAAAAATACAGTACAAAAAAATTATATAAAACAAAAAATCGAAACAGAAAACTGATTTAACACACTTGGACTCTCGTCCTCTTCATGCCTCGCAAAGCAAATCATAAATTGAGTGTTTAGACAATAAAGTGTTAGAGGATTTACTTTTTTTTTTGTTATTCGTAATATCTTACCTGAGATGTCTTATTATCCTCTTTATCAGCAACATATGCGAGAGCTTTATTCACGTCAAGAGAAATAACTTGAGTTAGGGGTGTCAAAATGAGTCAATGGTTATGGGTCAACCCAACTCAAACCAACTCATTAATCCAATGAGTTTGATATTTGGGTCAAAATAAGTTAAATGAGTTAATGAGTTAGGTTGAAATGAGTATTGTTAAAATGAATTGATGGGTTTACCCAAACCAACTCATTAACTCATTAGTAATACCTTTTGAACTAAACCAAATCAATTTTTTACCTAACCAATTTTTAAAATAACCAAACAAATGTTTAAACCAAAGATAACAAAATTAAATAAGTAAATCATATCTAAATAAATTTCATTATTAAATTATATATTTACAACAAATAATTTTTTTATTATCAAAGAAAAAAAATTATATTAAATATTTCACAAAATAATGATTTCCAAATTTACGTACAAAAATTATATTTTTGTTTTGCTAGAACCGTGATTCCATATTTTCCGTCATAACCGTGATTTCGTATTTTCACGGCAAAAAATATGATTCCATAGTTTTTCATAATCCGTGATATGGATCTTTCCTAATAAAAACATGAATCCCGCCAAAACCAATATTTCGAAGTTTTCCCCCTAAAAATATTATTACACGATTTTTCGTTTAACCCGTGATTCCGTATTTTCCGTAAAAAACGTGGTTTCTAGTTTTTGTCAAAATAGAGATTATATATTTTCTCGACAAAAATGTGATTCCGAGTTTTTCCACCAAAACCGAGATTTTGGATTTTCTCGCCAAAAAGGTGATTCCGCGTTTTCACGTAAAAACGTGATTCCGCGTTTACCGTGTTTTTGTCAAAACCGAAATTCTGTGTTTCCCGCTAAAAACATGATTCCCGTGTTTTCCCGCAAAAAACGTGATTTCGAGTTTTCCACCAAAACCGAGATTTCGGATTTTCTCAAAAAAAGTGATTCCATGTTTTTCCGCCAAACACGTGATTCCACATTTTACAGTAAAAATGTGAATCCGTGTTTTCTTGCCAAAAACAAGATTCCGCATTTTTTGTCAAAATCGAGATTTGGCGTTTTCCTGCCGAAAACGTGATTCCGTGTTTTTCCGCTAAAAACATGATTCCGTGTTTTCCCGCAAAAAGCGTGATTTCGAGTTTTCCACCAAAACCGAGATTTTGGATTTTCTCGCCAAAATGTGATTCTGCATTTTCCCACCAAAAACGTGATTCCGCGTTTTCCCGACAAAAGCGGAATTCCGCGTTTTTTTGTTAAAACTGAGATTCGGTGTTTTTCCGCGAAAAACGTAATTCCGTGTTTTCCAGCCAAAAACGTGATTCCGAGTTTTCCTACCAAAACCGAGATTTCGGATTTTCTCGCCAAAAACATGATTCCGTATTTTTCCGACAAAAACGTAACTCCGCATTTTTTTGTCAAAACTGAGATTCCGTGTTTTTCCGCAAAAAACATGATTGCGTGTTTTTTCCGCAAAAATTGTGATTCCGTTTTTCCCACCAAAAACATAATTTCATGTTTTTTTTTGTCAAATCCGAGATTCCGTGTTTTCCCGCCAAAAACGTTTCGTGTTTTTCCCGCAAAAAATGTGATTCTGCATTTGCGAGCTTAAACCGAGATTTTGGATTTTCCCGCCAAAACCAAGATTCTGCGTTTTCCCACAAAAAAATGTGATTTCGTGTTTTCCCTAAAAAAAAACCGTGATTCCGTGTTTTTCCACAAAAAATGTGATTCCACATTTTCTTTTGTCAAAAACGTTATTCTGTGTTTTTTTGTCAAAACCAAGATTCCGTGTTTTTCCGTATAAAACGTGATTCCACGTTTTCTGTCAAAACCGAGATAGTGTGTTTTTCCGCCAAAAGCATGATTCCGCATTTTCCCACCAAAAACTTATTTACCATTTTACCCTTTCTTATTTTTATGGTTTATAGATTAACTCATTTAATTATTATTTATTTTTACCAAAATATATTAGTTATTAAATGAGTCAACTCACTAAAACCATTAACCCATCAATTTAAATGAGTTATGAGTTTTATCCAACTCATTTAGCAAATGAGTTGGGTCAACTCATAACTCATTAAGCACTAAACTCATTGAATTGTGAGTTGGTTTGGGTTGGTTTACCCATATTGACACCCCTAACTTGAGCCAATTAATTGATAAAAGTCAGAATGTTAACAAAAAAATTATAAAATAAAATATCTATTGAAAATCAAGGTTACGTTTGGAGTTCTTTACCCGAGAAAAAAAATTAGGTAAATGTAGAAAATGTAAAAATCTATAGAAATATACATTGTGTTTTCTTCTTCAGAAGAATACACCTAGCAAAGCATGTGTTTGCACCTCTTTTTAATTTATTTCCAATCTCGGCCCAGCAGTTTGTCCACAAATTTATATCTCTAAATGGAGAATTTCTTCATCGTCTTCATCATTCCACATCTACAACATTAAAATAAAATTATATTAAAAAATATTGATATTAATAAATAAATAAAAGAAAGAAAGAAAGTCTTATAGCCCAATAACTTCTAGAAAATCAAGGCAAAGTAAAGAAAACTAAAAAATGTACGTCTAGATAAAACGAATAAACAAAGAGAGTTCAAGAACAAACCTGAAGGTTCACCAGCTCTTTGAATTTCATTCGACAGTGAACCCAAGATTTATGAAACGGATGGTACATTGATTTACTTACTTTGATCCACCTGTCAAGATTACAAATTTGATGGATTAAAAAACAATAAAATGGAAAAATGCTGTTCGATGAATGTATCCGGATATGACATACGTAAAAAGAAGGGAGATAATATAATTACATGTAGCTGTAGAACTAACACAACTGATATGCTACATATTTTTGTCAAATAAATAAATTGTAATATGATTAAATATAAAAAAAACTACCACAAATATATAATATTATTTCAAAATAAATATCAATGTTTAAATTTGATAAATTATCAAATTTTATAAAGAGAAATTTGGAACCATATGCAAAAAATTTAGCTTAATTAGGTACACAATCAAATAATTTTTATAAATTCTATAATCCTAAACTACCATTTTTTCTCACTCTTTCTTCTCTTTCTCTCCCATCACTCTCTCTTTCTTCTCTCTCCATCTCTTCCACCACTCATATTCTTTACTTCATTTACTTCTTCTTTCTCTCTTTCATCTTTCTCCTTCTCTCTTCTTGTTCTCTCATACTTTTTTTTCCGGTATTGGATAACAAAAAATTATTGTTCATAGAAAATTTACGCTGATATGTTTGAGTTTATAATTCCAAACATAGGGATTAGTTTACTAATTTAAATAGAGAACTAAAAGAATAAAATTATATCAATAAATAATCCGGTTAAAATAAAATAGATCTAAATTTTTACATTAGCATGTATGTACATAAGATATCAGATACATTTGTTGACGAAATATAACTTAGAAATTAATGGATGACATCTAAATTATCATTTCAAACAGATATTTACGGTTAACAATTATATTATAATTTCGAATATAAAAATAAAAATAAACTTACATAATAACCGGATATGATGGTGTTTATCCTTCATCAGATTTTTAACGGGATTATACTGGATTTTTGCCGGATTTTAATCTAATCTGGTGTTTAGTGAGTGAAAAACTCAAGGAATGCTGAGGTAAAACAATTCATCAGATATTCAACGGATTATACGGGATTTTTGCCGGTTTTTTTTTAATCAAATATGGTGTTTAATGAGTGAAAAACTCAAGGAACGCTAAGATAAAAAAAAATCTAGTAAAAAAACATAAAACAAAAAGTCGAAACAGAAAACTGATTTAACACACTTGGACTCTCGTCCTCATCATGCCTTGCAAAGCAAGTCATGAATTGATTGTTTAGACAATAATGTGTCAGAGGATTTACACTACTTTATTTTTTGTTATTCGTAATATCATACCTGAGATATTTTATTATCCTCTTTATCAGCAACATATGCGAGAGACTTTTTCACTTCAAGAGAAATAATTTGAGCTAATTATTTTAAACATGGAGAAAAACAAGCGGTAAAAGTCATAATGTTAACAAAAAATTTATAAAATAAAATATTGCGTTTAAGATTGCAAATATCAAGATTGCGTTTGGATTTCTCTACTCGAGGAAAAAATTAGGTAAATGTAAAAAATGTAAAAATATATAGAAATAAACATTGTGTTTCTTCTTTAGAAAAATACCTAGCAAAGCATGTGTTTGCATCTCTTTTTAATTTATTTCAATCTCGCCCCAGCAGTTTGTTCACAAATATATTTATCTAAACGGAGAATTTCTTTATTGTCATCATCATTCCACATCTACAATATTAAAATAAAATTATATCTAAAAAGATTGATATTAATAAAAAAAAAGGTAAATAAAGAAAGTCTTATGGCCCAAAAACTTCTAAAAATCAAGGCAAAGTAAAGAAAACTAAAGAATGTACGTCTAGATAAATCGAATAAACAAAGAAAGTTCAAGAACAAACGTGAGGGTTCACCAGCTCTTTGAATTTCATTCGACAATGTTCCCAAGATTTATGCAATTGAGGGTACATTGATTTACTTACTTTGATCCACCTGTCAAGATTACAATTTGATTGATTAAAATACTGTAAAAATGGAAAAATACTTTTTGATGAATCTATACAGATGTGACCTACCTAAAAGAAGGGAGAGAATATGATTACATGTAGCTGTGTAATTAACACAACCGGTAGGCTACATATCCTCGACAAACAAACAAATTGCAATATGAATAAATGTAAATAAAAAAAGACACCACAAATATCTAATATTATTTCAAAATAAATATCAATGTTTAAATTGGATGAATTATCAAATTTTATAATGAGAAATTTGGAGCCATATGCAAAATTTTTATCTTAATTAGCTACACAGCCAAACAGTTTTTATAAATTCTATAATCCTAAACTACCATTTTTCTCACTCTTTCTTCTCTTTCTCTCGCTCCCATCTCGCTCTCTTTTCTCTCTTCTCTTTTCTCTCTCCATCTCTTCCACCACTCATATTCTTTACTTCATTTACTACTTCTTTCTCTCTTTCATCTTTCTCCTTCTCTCATCGTCTTCTTTCATATTTTTTTTCTCGGTATTGGATAACAAAATATTATTGTTCATAGAAACTTTATGCTGATATGATTGAGTTTATAATTCCAAACATAGGGATTAGCTTACTAATTTAAATAGAGAACTAAAAGAATAAAATTTTATCAATAAATAATCCGGTTTAAAACAAAATAGATCTTAATTTTTACATTAGCATGTATGTACATAGGATATCAGATACATTTTAATTGAATATGGTGTTTAGTGAGTGAAAATCTCAAGGAATGCTAAGGTAAAACCATTCATCAGATTTTCAACAGATTATACCGGATTTTTGCCGGATTTTAATAAAAAATGGTGTCTAGTGAGTGAAAAACTCAAGGAATGCTAAGGTAAAACAAATATAGTATAAAAAGCGTAAACCAAAAAATCAAAACAGAAAACTGATTTAACAAACTTGGACTCTCGTCCTCCTCATGCCGTGCAAAGCAAATAATGAATTGAGTGTTTAGACAATAAAGTGTCAGAGGATTTACATTAATTTTTTTTTGTTATTCGTAATATCATACCTGAGATCTCTTATTATCCTCTTTATCAGCAACATATGCGAGGGCTGTATTTACTTCAGGGGCAATAACTTGAGCTAATTATTTCAAATATGGGAAAAAAAACAAGAGGTAAAACATTAGGTTGATGAAGACGATTACTATCTACCAATCAAAGATCAATAGCTAGGCTACGAGTCTCCGAAGAGATTGTAGTATAGTATAGGTATCGAATCCACTCAAGGGAAGTGGCTAGTTCGTTAAGCACAATACAATTTAACTATGCTAAAGCAAACCAAAGAGAGTTCAAGCAAGTAACAAGCAATAAAAAACTAACAAGTAAAAGCAAGCAAGACTAATTCAAGATTTAATAAGAGATAAAGGCATTGACCAATGGGTGATGGTAATAATGACCACGAATGATTAGAATAAACCTTGTGGAGGTTAGATGTTTACAAATAAAGCACCATCCTAGGCAAAGGACTACTATTTGTAGCTTGACCCAATACCTTGGTGTCATTATTTTAGATATCATCAAATTCGACTATTTTCCAATATGCCAAATCCAATGATAGCTAAACATGAAAGTTTGATTCCAGACTATCACTAAGTACCTTACCCTTTCCCAAGGTATAAGGCGTACAAAACAAAACATAAGTCAAGTTCAAACAAGTATTCCATCATAACTCAATCCTATGGTGTTATGAATAAAATGACAAGGACCTAATCTTAAATGATCCCTCAAAAGAGACTAGCATTAACAAGCAATGACTAAATGTTTAAGGAAGTAACACCCTACTTGAATTTGGATGAGCTCTCCTTCCAGTGCACGGATCTCCTCCTTGACCGGTTTCATGTTGTTGTTGAAGGCTTTGACCGTCTGGAACTTCACATGCTTGGATTTTATCATTGTCACTAGCATCTCCACTTCATCGATGCGGTCCCTGATGGCATTGAGATTGTCATCCATCTCAGCCTTGTTGTTCCATGTGGTTTAGCTCAGTAGGTGCATTTCTCTAGATTTCTCATTGAGAGTCACCGAGTTGCTATGGATCGTCTTCCCTAGGTGTCTCATCTCCTCTTCAATTTCAGCTATCCTAGTAGCCATCGAGTTGAATTCACTGCCTATCTCCTCCTCAAAGTTCTTGTGTTTGGCTAAGATCTGCCCGAGCATCTCTTCGATCCTTCCGTCCCAGATTGAAAGTGGCTAGGCTGCATGAATGCATGCTGATTCCCTAGATGGGTCTTATGTCGTTAAGAGATTCCGGGCTTGGGTGTTGGCATTGAGAAGCCACTGCGAGATTCCCGAGGAGAGTAGGGTCTCATGCGAGGTGGGTAGTGTTTGTAGGTGCCATCAGGCCATTTATTGTTTCGTTGAGCATGAGTTGGTACCTGAAACAAGTGAAGTAAGAGTGTAAAAGTGCAAAATGCAAAAAGAAAAGATAAAATTACTAAAAATGAAATAGGGGAAAATCTTAGTCTGGAATTTGCTCGTTATGCTAGTGGTCAACTATTGCTCCCCGGCAACGGCGCCAGAAAACTTGGTGGGGATTTAGTTTTCGCCCAAAATAGGTCCTTCAAGCGCACAGGTCTCACAGTAGTACTTAGGGATCATATCCACAGAGAGTAGAGTGTACGCAGTAGCACGTCCAAGTTCACTCGAGCTAAGCAGCAAATATGAAATGGTTTGGTTTTTGGTCGATCGACAGTGTGAACTGGTCGATCGATGAAGCGCCTTTCGGTCGACTGTAGATAATGCGTTTGATCGATTGATGCCTGCAAATGCTAAAACAAATGAAAACGTAAGTAAATTCAGATATTAAAAGCATTAGGAAGTCATGCAATGCATCAGAGGGTCACAGTTTGAATTATTCAGGGTAGTGGCTAGTGTAAATGTCCTAGTTAAAGGTATATAGTTGAAATCACTACTAACTGACTATCCTTATGGTCAGGCTTAGCCAGTCTAGTTCAATTGGTATCCGAGTTAACTTTAACATATATCTTTTCATAAAGAGAACCTATGAGCCGATCAACCAATCAGTCTAGGCATTAAGTTCAATAAATCAAATTCTACTAAACTATAAATAGTAAAGCTTTCACTATCAAGTTCTGGATCTCTTACCCTAAGTGGTGTATTAGTAGCGTGTTTATCCTATGATTGAATTAATATATGATATGAAAGTAAGCTTATTAACTAGTCATTACACATCCGTATTGCCTATTTACCAAACCATGTTTTCTCCTAGCATAGTCATATTCCTAACTAATAGACTACTCAATCATGCTAAAGACAAACATAATGACAATTAAAATTGCTATTATATAAATCAAGAGGGTTCATAATAGCTTCTTTGGAGTGCAGAGATTACAAACTCTGTCCTTGAAAGCAATGATCAGAGTAGAATAAAAGAGAAGAACAATGAAATGAAACAGTAAACTTTTAGCATGGATGCCTGGAAGCTTTGTAAAGTGGTGGTGTTTTTTGTGGCTTCAGCCGTCTGTATTTATAGGGGAGAGGGTCGAGCAGTTGGCCGAGATAAATCAGGAAGAGGATTTGGATAGGAATCCAAATATTTTTGTCTATCTGGCTCTGATAGATCGATGCACATTATTATTTTCGATCGACTGATATCTGAAATGCGTCTTCTAAAGATTCAATTTCTTCTGTGATCATCTCCAACATATTCTGATATCTTCCCAAATGCAACGGTCCTTATCTGAATTTGTTCTCGAAGCTTTCTTGGATTATTGGGCACTGATCGATCGGTGGGCCTCTCTTCCGGTCGATTGGGCCTTTATTTTATATGGACTTCTGGATACATCTTCAA
The DNA here is from genome assembly GCA_900406295.1 of Aurinia saxatilis. Lineage (NCBI taxonomy): Eukaryota > Viridiplantae > Streptophyta > Magnoliopsida > Brassicales > Brassicaceae > Aurinia > Aurinia saxatilis. Next base: position 11,568 of record OVAP01002534.1, read on the forward strand.
TGATTTAGGCTTAACTTCTTACTCCTGAGGAATAACGACTTGATTCCAAGTCTATGCAACAGCTAACTCACGTGGCTTGATTGTCCTAACTCTTCACTTCAATTCAAAACAAATATATCTCCTTCATCTGGGCCTGGACTTCTGATGTTGATTTGTTGAATTTGATAGAAACTGCCCATTTGTGACCTAAAATGCATTATTTTCACAAAAACATTTTGCAAAAAGAGAAATCCAGTAGTCTATGTTTCAAATAAAACAGTTTCTTCATAAAAAGCACCAAAAATCTATATCGAAAAGCGGTAAAATAGCAGCCCTATTAAGAGGAAATGGTCAATCATGCTCTATTTGAATGCCCAAACTCGGTACAAACTTGGGAATTAGCTAGTATTTCTGGATCGGACAATGTCATTCCAAGTGATTTTGTGTTTGTTAATGCAGATTACTTGGAAATACACGCCCTCAGATATTCTAAAATTAGCGGAAACTGAATTTTTGGCATGGTCGGATGCACAAATTGTGGCGAATCCAGTTAATGAGGTCCCAACCATGAATGTTAAACTAGCTAACCTTGGGCCAGGCCTCTAATGTAAGTTTGATGGCTCTTGGAAAAGCTCGGACAATACTGCAGGACTGGGATGGATATGCGGTCAAGCAAATCAGGACAATTTTGCTCGGTGGGCACGGTACTCAAAGCAATCTTTCACCACTACATGCTGAGATGGAAGCTCTGCTTTGGGCAATGTCTACCATTTTCGACCACGACATCCCCTGCTATGCGTTCCAGACGGATTCCTTAGAATTGATGAAAATTTTCGGAGCAGCTGACGATTGGCTGGTACTCGATATCATGTTGAAAGAATTCAACGAGCTTTGTGGATGCTTCCCGTCCTTCTCCCTATCTTTTATCTGAAGCAAATCAAATTCTAAGTTAGACTGTTTGGCCCGATCTGCGCGACAATGACACTCCGAGTTTTCATATATAAACAACACTCTCCTAATCTAGATCACCAATTGAAATCTTTCTTGTGATTTATTTATATGGTTGACGAAAAAAGAAGAGAAAAAAATCCAGTTAAACAACAAAAATAAATCTAAATTTTTAGCTTAGCATGTATGCACTTAGGATAACAGATACTTTACAGCTATATTATCATTTCGAATAAAAATAAAAATTTACTACATGATATCCGGATTTAGTGGTGTTTATCCTTCATCAGATTTTCAACATAGTTCTACCGGATTTTTGTCTAGTTTTCAATAAATATGGTGTTTAGTGAGTGAAAATTTTCAGAAACGCTAAGGTAAATAAATCTTTAAAAAAAATATTATAAACCAAAAAGGCAAAACAGAAAACTGAATCACAAATTGTATTTCTTGAGAAAAACATGTATTTACATTTATTTTTATTTTTTTATCCGTAATACCATACATGGGACCCTCTCATTATCCTTTTTATCAGCAACATATGCGAGAGCTTTATTCACTTCAAGAGCAATAACTTGAGCTAGTTATTTCAAACATGAAAAAAGCAAAGTTAAAAGTCAAAATGTAAAACAAAAATTATAAAATAAATATCTATTGAAAATCAAGAACGTGTTTTGATTTCTCTACCGAGAAAAAACTAGGTAAAAGTAAAAAACGTAAATAATATATAGAAATGTGCAATGTCTTTTTTTCTTCGGAAGAATACACCTAGCAAAGCATGTCTTTGTATCTCTTTTTAATGTATTTCGAACATCGCTCCAGCAGTTTGTTCCGAGATATTTATCTAAACGGAGAATTTCTTCATCGTCTTCAGCATTCCACATAAACAACATTAAAATAAAAATTATATTACAAAATATAAATATTAATAAATAGATAAAGAAAAAAAAGTATCATGGCCCAAGAACTTCTAGAAAATCAAGGCAAAGTAAAGAAAACTAAAGAATGTACATCTAGATAAATCGAATAAACAAAGAAAGTTCAAGAACAAACCTAACTGTTCACCAGCTCTTTGAATTTAATTTGACAATGTTCCCAAGATCTATGAAACGGAGGATACTTGATTTATTTAATTTGATACACATGTCATTATTACAAATTTGATCGATTAAAAAACTATAAAAAAAAGAAATATGCTGTTTGATGAATCTATATGGATGTGATCTGCGTTAAGAAAAACGAGAGAATATATATACATGTCTCCGTGGAACTAACACAACCGATAGGCTACATATCCTCGTCAAACAAACAAATTGTAATATGAATAAATGTAAAAAATACCACAAATATATATTATTATTTCGAAATAAATATCAATGTTTGAATTTGTTAAATTATCAAATTTTATAAAGAGAAATTTGGAGCCATATACAAAATTTTTAACTTAATTAGCTACATAACTAAACAACTTTTATAAATTTTATAATCCTAAACTACCATTTCTCTCTCTCTCTCTCTCTCTCTCTCTCTCTCTCTCTCTCTCTCTCCAATTTCTCTTTCTTCTCTCTCCACCACATCTTCATCTCTTCTGCCATTCATATTCTTCATTTCATTTACTTCTTCATTCTCTCTTTCATGTTCTCCTTCTCTCATCTTATTCTTTCTTACCTTTTTTTTTTTTTTTCTGATATTGGATAATCAAAATATATTGTTCATAGATTACTTTACAGTGATATGTTTATATCAATAAACAATCCGGTTAAAAACAAATTATATCTAAATTTTTACATTTGCATGTATGTACTTAGTATATAAGAGACATTTGTTGACGAAATATAATTTAAAAATTAACGCATAATATCTAAATGATCATTTCAGTCAAATCTTTACGGATAACAATTATATTATAATTTTTAACAAAAAATTAAAAATAAACTTACATAATAACCGGATCTAATGGTGTTTTTCCTTCACCTGATTTTCAACGGAGTTCTACAGGATTTTTGTCGGATTTTAATCAAATATGGTTTTTAGTGAGTGAAAGACTCCAGGAATGCTAAGGTAAAACAAATCTAGTAAAAAAAGACGAAGCATAAACCAAAAATTCGAAACATAAAACTGGTTTATCACAGTTGGACTCTTGTCGTCCTCATGCCTTGCAAAGCAAATAATGAATTGTATGTTAAGAGAAAAACGTGTCAGAGTATATACACTAATTTGTTTTATTTGTAATATTATACTTAAGATCTCTTTTTATCCTTTTTATCAGCAACATATGGGAGAGTTTTATTCACTTCACTAGCAATAACTTGAGCTAGTTATTTCAAACACGGGAAAAAGCAAGAGGTAAAAGTCAGAATGTAAACAAAAAAAAAATAAAAAAAAATTTCTATTGAAAATCAAGAATCCATTTTGATTTCTCTACCCGAGGAAAGGATTAGGTCAAAGTAAAAAAAATGCAGATTATATAAATAGACATTGTTTTTCTCTTCTTCGGAAGAAAACAACTACCAAAGCACGTCTTTGTATCTCTTTTTGATTTATTTTTAATCTCGCCCCAACAGTTTATTATGAGGATTAAGTTTTCATCCAAAATGTTCCTGCAAGTGCACAGGTCTCGCAATAGTATTTTAGGATCGAATCCACAGGGAGCATAGTGTACGCAGTATCACGTCCGATTTCACTCAAGGTATGAAGCAAATGGGGGTTTTTGGTGATGGATCGATCGAATGCAGAAGCAATTCGATCGATTGAAGCTCCTTTCGGTCGAACACATGTACTAAATTCGATCAATTGATGCCTGTAAAAACTATTTAAAAAAAAACGTGAGTGAAATCAAATGATAAAAGCGTTAGAAAATATGGAAATGCATAAGAGATTCATGTGGTTCAAATTATTTAGGTTAGTAATTATGCAAATATTTTTCTTTTGTTTTCTCTTTCATTCAAAACCTATTTTGCATGGATGCTAGTAAGCTTGGAGTTTCGTGTTGTTTCTTCTGCTCGGTAGCTTTTGTATTTATGGTGCAGAAGCCGTCTAGGAAGTTGAGTAAAATCAAGAAGTAGATTCTTATAAGGATCCAAAAGTTTGGACTTATCACTTCACGATCGATCAAATAACAGAGTGTTATTCGATCGAATATATCTGAAAACGCGCCTAGAGTATCTCTTGAATCTCTTATGAATATTTTCAACGGATCCTGATAACTTCTAAGTGGCAACGGTCTTTATCTGAAAATGTTATGGAAGTTTCTACTGATTATCTGGTCTTGATCGATCGAATCTCCTAGGCGGACCATCGATTGAGACTTCATCACCAATGGGCTTCATTTCGACATCTCTTCAATTATTTAGGCTTAACTCTTTGCTCTTGAGGCTGAATGACTCAATTACAACCCATGTGACAGCTGACTTACGTGGTATGATTGTCTAAATCCTCATTTCAATCCAAGTTAAAAAATTCAAGTCTCATTTGTTATGAATGTGTGTTAGTTTATTATCCACATTTTGCATTTAGGAGTTTTCTCTTGAATTTTCCATCAAAATCATATGCATTAAGTACCAAATAGAGGAAAATTCAGTGGAGCTTCTCAAGATTCTTAGGAGTGTTATATGAAGGCTCTAAATGAGTTTGGTGAAGTTTGGAAGAGTTTGAGACAGTTTTGACAACTTGAGAAAATATGAGCTAGAAGTCTCCATCCGAATGGTCTCAAGTTGAAGCACAAAGGGTAGTCTTAAACGTATCCTATGGAGATGAATTTTGTGGAGATTTATAGGAATGATTTAGCTTGCTGTGGGATTTGGAATCACCTGATTTGAAGATAATATGGAGAAGTTATGGATTTTACATTGAAGACTGGTATTATGAGCTCCAAGGTGAAACAAGAGGAGGAGGAGCAGCAAGATTGGACCAGACCCGATCTGGATGGTCCGATCTCATCACTGCCAAGTCCCTGTGCTACCAGATCGGGTGTCACCCGATCTAGCAGACACACACTTATCTCTTCCCATTTTTGAGTTGACCTTATCCTAATTTCTTTTGACCCTTTTTATCTTATCTTTTAAATACTTTTTAGCTGTCATTTTTATAAGAATAAGCATCACTTTTTCATTATCTCTTAGAGAAAACGCAAGAAACTCTCTCTCTCTTTGTAATCCATTTGGATCTAGATCTTAAATTTGAGTATTTTGATTATTGAGTTTGAGAAAACCTTAATCATCATTTTTATCATTGATTTGATATCTTTTATCTTAATCTCTGTGGATCTTGTGGTTATGAGTGAGTAGTCTCCTCTATTGGCTTTTGAGTTTGGTAGATTTATGGGCGATTAATGTTAGTCTTGTGGAATAGGGTTAGTCTTCAAGGAGTACTAAGTATCTTGTATTGCTAATGTTATTTCCTTTAGAAAAAGGGCTGCGTGTAGCAATCTACTTGTACTATAGCCCCTCAACTTATATCCTCTTGTACTTTCAACATCTTCCCAGTTCACCCTGTACTTAATAAACTCTTCCCAATTCTACCTAAACTTTTAAATTCACTCTAATTCCACAAATCCAGTTATTTTTTATTGCTTTTAAAATTTTCAAAATCGCACTTTGTAATTGCGATTACACACTAACTCGAGTTAAATAGTTAACTCAAATGAAACTCTCTACCTGATTTAGAGGTTTCAATATTTTGCAAAGAAAATAGATTTGAGGATTTTTTTTATTAGGGTTTTATAATAACAACATTAAATCTATGTACTTGTCCGATTTCTCCTTCTTCTTTTTCTCCTTGTTCGACCAGTTTTAGAAAAACAAAATTTAGACACTGATCATACCCAGAAAGATTTCTTTGCAGTAGTGAATCTCGCAGCAAATAGTTGTTGGTCACAAGTGTAATTGACTCCAACACAAGTGTAATTGACTCCAACAACACGCATAGCAAAAGTGGAGCTGCTCTCGTGAACTTCCATGCTTATTCCAATACTGAGGATGTTGGCACCTGTTTGAGTTATCATTGACTATTCGTGATGGAATTGATTTCATTTATTTAATCAATTTTTTCCATTCTTCTTCATGATAAAAATTAAAATTGAAATTGAGAATGAACACATGGCTTTAGAATCGTGTTCTAGCAATAATGAGTCTATGAAGGTGGAACTTACTTGCTTATCATATTTACAGCTTCCTGATGATGAGAGATCTAAAGGTATGTGAATGATTTTTTTTTCTCAACAAACGTTTAGCTTGAAGGCATGATCCCAATCTGTTCTATCTCTATAATTCTGATATCCTACTTAATGACTTCTTTTGTGCTATAAGACAAACAAGAGAGGAAGAGAAGATCCATGATCAGAAGGAGAAGAACAAGGAGAAGAAAAGAAAAACGAACAAGGAGAAGAGAAGACAGAATTCGAACAAGGAGAAGAGCCAAACCAGAAGGAGAAGAACAAGGAGAAGAGATGACTCAAAATATTTCAGAGAAAGCCAAAGAGTTAAACGACGTGGAGTTGCATACAACGATAGAGAAAGACGTAAATTTGATTTTGTTATTTTAAAACCCTAAATTTATAAAAATGCCCCCAAATCTAGTTTTTCAAAAAAAATAAAAACCTCTAAATCAATTAGAAGGTTTCATTTAAGTTAACTATTTAACTCGCGTTAGTGTGTAATCGCAATTACAAAATGCGATTTTGATAATTTTAAAAGGAATTAAAAAAAACTGGATTTGTGGAATTAGAGTGAATTAAAAAGTTTAGGTGGAATCGAGAAGAGTTTATTAAGTACAGGGTGAACTGGGAAGAGGTCAAAAGTACAGGTGGATATGAGTTGAGGGGTTGTAGTACACGTGGTTTGCTATATGCAGCCCTTAGAAAATCATGGGAAATAGACCTTAGGTATTTCATCACATCAAGTGTTTAATGAACAAGATTCTTTGCTTTCCTTGATTTACCTTTGCATCTTGTATTGTTAATGCTATTTCCTTTTGAGAGATCATGGGAAAATAAATTAGGCTTCATCTCACCAAGTGTTTGATGGAATGCTTGAATGAACAAGATCACTCTTGTTTACTTATTAATAATATCTCTTTCTGAGAGATCATTGGAGAACACATCATAAGATTCCACACACAAGGTGTTTGATGAATTGCTTGAATGAACAAGATTTCTTTGAATGCTTATTTCCTAAAACATTTAGGTAAAGATCGTTAATGCTATCTTTTTATGAGAGATCATTGGAGAATAGATTATTATAATTTGTGTTTTGCTTTGTACACCTTATGCCTTGAAAGAGGTTAAGGTACTTGGTGGTAGATTGGACTTGGACTTGATTGCTTGGATTTCATTGAATTGTCATATTGAGAAATAGCCAATTTGTTGGTCACCAAGAGATTGGATTAAGCTAGAATAGTAGTCATTTGCCTAGGATGGTCCTTAATTTCTAAACAACTAGCCTCCAGAAGGTTTATACTAATCACTCATGGTCATTATTACCATCACCCATTGGTCAATGCCTTTATCTATTGAATCTTGATTTGGTTTTGCTTGCTTTTATTTGTTAGTCTTTTACTACTTGTTTTTTTTATTGCNTTAGTCTTTTACTACTTGTTTTTTTTATTGCTTGTTACTATCTTTGTGGGGGTCGGATTCCACCCCGGAAGATTGATAGCATGAAACGGCTAA
>OVAP01002535.1:0-19158 GCA_900406295.1 Aurinia saxatilis
TTCGATCCTTAACCACTACTTCGACAATTGTAGTTTTAAGGTCTTAATTAGTACCAAAACACGTACTTATTAGGGAACCTGACGGATTTCGTTTACAAGCGACGGGTCTGCCTAAAGAGAGTTAATAATGCTAAATGGAAAGGGCTAGAGAAGATTTACAAATGCAGTAGAGTTATGAATATGATGCAGAGGTTTCCTGAATTGGATTCACAAGATATCATCAATTTGGATAGGGAGCTTCAAGAGGAATGGGGAAAATACATTGAGAGTGCTCGAAAGATTAGGATGAATCCAGTTTTGGTATCTCACTGTGAGAGGGCTGCTTTGGAGTTGATGCAAAGGTTCCATCAGATGGGTTTACATTGGTTTATGAAATGGGTTTTGTACAAGTCATGCCATGGTCTTCGAAGAATGTTTACGGATTTGTAGTTCTTTTATGGTATATTGCTGATGACAGAAAACTATATGTGTGGGTAGAAAAAATTTACTGCGATATTTGGCTAGAGAAAAAACTTGTGGTGGTCTGTGAAGTATTGTTTGCCGCTACACAATAGAAAAAGCTAAAGAAGCTCACAATAAATAGGGTCATCAAAGAGTCTCTCAAAGCTGCAACTGATTCTTACACCAAGGTACTAGTTCTTATATTCTTTAGATATATATTGGATTTAGAACAGAAAATTACATGTGGTATGACTCGAGATCAAGTATGGCCAAAAGCTCAGCAAGATTTACCGGCGCTAATAGCAACCATATACGGTCTTGAGACTTCACAAACTGCTTTTCATATGTGGCATCGCTGGAAGAAAAAGGATGAGACAGGGCAAACAATTTTGGTACTTACAATGATGGATTTGGTGAGTTCTCAATCAAGCAAAGCATATGGATTATTGATATTGGTCTCATGGACTCCTGAAGTTGCGTTGATTTGTTACCATATGCATAAGAGAGCTGGCTCTTCACCACATTGGTTGGTTCAAGTTCAAAATTGGCAAGATCTATGGGTGGTCTTTATCTCTGCGAGCATTACAGGCTACCGAAGATGAAGGTAACAGTAGTAGTGATAAACATGTTGGAACAACCACAAGTAGGACAGTTTTGATGTTACGTTTGCTCCACCAACAATTCTACGACAAACTACTTTCTTGTGAGAGTATGATGTTTAAAAATCAGAGACTCATTCATGGTTATTATGTTCCTGATCTGCTGCAACACGAGATTGATCCCCAGCTTGTCGTCACCAAGATTCTTCTCCATTGGAAAGAACATCCTCCAGATGAAGTTAACCAAGATTTTACCAAAGGTTTCTTTGCCAACCATCAAGCTTTTCATCCTCGAGGACAAGGATGTTCTCAACAGGGGAGTATTGTAACATGAATTCCCATACCCATCTGGTTTATCCAACTCCGGTACAACCAATCGGTTTACTTATCTCATTATGCAATTCTTGTTATTTGCTTAAGCCAGAAACTATTGTGACTTATATGTAAGGCAGTATGCTATTTCCCAAAGTAATCAATCAAAACAACATAAACAATTATCTTCTCAATCTCTTCCTTTCTATCGATTATCATCTTCTTCCATAACAATGAATCCTAGTTCTTTGAGGTGATCCTTCACCTTCTAAGCTTTGATTTACCGTTCCCAAACTCTCAGTGAGTTTCTGGTTCGGGTTAAACTCTTGTATTTGAACCCATGTTTCTATTAATTGCATGGTTGTTTTGCTCTTCATGATTTCTTCATCTATGGTAGAGTAATTTGGTCGTTGGGATCAAGGTTTCCATAGTTGCATGGTTTGGTAGATAGATTGTTTACTTGTCATTTGAAAGAACTTTATATTTACTAGCTTTAACTGAGAATTGTTAGTCTGATCTCATAGTTTTTCATAATAGATACTCCTCGCTAAAACACCATTAGTTAGAATATCTGAAGAGTAAATGATAAGATGTACATGTGGGATCTTAATCAAAGGACCATGTGTATGGTTAACATATCAATTCTTTAGTACAAACCATGATTGCCCCTTTGTTGAGGTCATGTGCTTTATATTTGAATAGAATTGAGTTAGGAAGATTTCAATACGAATATTGTTTACAAATCTGAATAATCTGGCCCGTGTTACTAAAGAAACACCTTATCCCAACATTTGGATTAATTGCATTCAAACCATTTTCATTTTGCATCAGTAGATTCATAGATTTAATCAAAAACCATTTTCAGCGATCGAACAATTATATTAATTGATCGATCAAAACCCATAAAAACTTCATTTGCATCTTAGCTCGATCCGAATCTCATAAGCTTGCAGCGTGGTCGCCCTTTCTCTGCGGATACGATCCCTAAGTACTACTGCGAGACATGTGCATTTGCAGGAATATTTTGGTTGAAAACTAAATCTCCATCAATACATAAATAAAAAGGATAAAAGAAAAGGACCCAAAAGGCTACCCGTCCTCAGAAGCTTGACAAGAGAAAAAGAGCTCGAATGAACAAAAAGGTGATTGGACCATTCAAAGGAGGCTCCTAAAAGAGCATATCTGAGTGCATATACTTCTGATGCGACTGCCGAGGGAATAAATCTTGGGTTTCCGGCACCTTGAAGCATGACTTTATTGTCTTCCTTGGTAAACACCTACCCATATAACATTATAAAGAGGATTGTTTCCAAGCCACATCCACATAGTAGTGAATATGTGAACTCTTGAAGTTGGGGCTGAAGTGTGAGGGAGGATCTTGATGAACTTGTTGGTGTCAGTTTGAGCAGCTGGCCAAATGGGTACGTCGGTGATGGTCTACAAGGCCCATTTCCGTCTCAGTGAAAATTCTATCCCATAAAACAAGGTTGTTCTTGGATTTCCAAAACTACCAAAGCACTCAAGAATATAGTGATATCGCAATTGCCACTCGAGGTACCATCATCATTTTCCTTAGGAACAAGAACAATTGAGCAATGAACTACATGGCCTCTGGATTCGGCTTAAACGAAGAAAATTCTAATTTCTATAGGATTTTGCTCATAATGTTAAATTTCATTTCCATATGTCTAAATCTTCATTATATTAAACATAAATTTTCTACACCATGTCATTGTTATATGTAAGCAGAATACCTTTAAACATATATTTTTTAGTATATTTAGATATTACCACTAATTAAAGAAATTGCAAACCAAAAATGAGATAAGAATGATAAGAAAATCCCTAGGAATATACATTTTGTGTTGGCCTTATGTAACAACATCTCTTTGATAAATAGCTTTCCTTTAACTATAAGATCATAGTTTAAAAATTTCTAGAAACTATCCTAGTTATTATACAAGTCTATCAAAGTTAATGTTTGTTTTAGTTAAGTTTTAAATAATTGCTTCCCGAAAGTAAAACTTATTGGACACTTAAAACTTGTTACACTATAACAACATATTGCAATTTAAAGTGTTGTACACATATAGGCGGCTACAAGGAAAAATTCGTTTGTGACGAAATTACAAATCAAAAGAGGAATTATTCAGATCCAATGCAGATTTTAACAACTCGTTTTTTTTTGCTGTCCTTCTTTTTTTAGGTTTTCCACTTCTTCTGCTTAACTTTTCTTTCATAAAGCATCGTAAGATTCATTATAATCAATACTTGAATCCATAAAAGCTTCACAAATGTCCAAAATAGCTGCTCTCCGTTTTCACACTAAACACCACCTGCTAAGTTTCAAAGTTTTAGTCAGATTGGAAAAATACTTTCATAAAGTAAGAAATAAGAAAGTAGTGAATATTTTAGCACAAGAAAGAAAGGTAAATATATAAAAAGTACACACTTAACTGGTTATTTTAGAATCTTGGATTTGTCTATATAAAAGAATTCTGCAAATAACCATACTGATCTTGGAATGCTGCTTTGTCCTGTAGTTTCAACACACAAATACATAAAAGTGAGACTCTTGAGACAGACAAATCACGTGTGCTCGACAGAATCTGTGTGTGAGAGAGAGAGGGGAACCTGAAACTGAGTAGCCGAGAAGCCTTGTGAGTAATCCAGTGTACTTTCTTGAAAGGTTTGCTCTATCTTATTAGTACCAACACTTTTCTGCACAATCTACCAAAAAAAAAAAAAAACCATACAATCAAGACCTTCACTCAAAACATAATGTAGAAGCTTTATAGTTAGTTCCGAATATCAGAAAAGACTATAAAATATAGTATTATTAATGGTTAGTTCCAGATATCAGGAAAGATTATGAAACGTGCTATTATTAATGGTTAGTTCCGGACATCAAATAGGGAACATGGTATTATTGATGGTTAACTCTGGACATCAGAAAAGGTTAAACTAAATATGGAGTATGATGTTAATTTTTTTTTTATAACCAGATCACTCTAAGACCAAAACTCAAATAATCTCCAGGGTTCACATATATTCAGGTATTTTATGTAAGGCATCTATAAATGACTAAACAGAGTGGTGAGATAATTTCACGCTTGAGAAAATTCGTTGACTAGCTAGCTTAGATAAAAGAAAACCCTCAACAATGTGAAACCACATATCCACACATCTACTATATATAAAAAATGATCTTTGTTATCTAAAAATGGGAGTGATAAAATGTCTGAGTGTTAAAAAAGTTCTTTGAATAGAAAAAGACTTACATGAGAACTAGCAGTGTCATCAAGAACAGAAGTCAAATTGTCATTATCTTTTCTTCTTTTTTCCCTCTTGCTCTGTTTCATGGGACTAACTTTGTTTATCTTCTTCACAAACTCTTCCTCAGAAACATTCCTTGGACCAGAAGAAGCATCCGAAATCATCGACAAATCATCTTCTTCATCTTCTTGATGCATATAGCTTTTGCTCCATGAATCTTTACTTCTTCTTCTGTTTTCAAACCCATTGATTTCTTGGGAACAAGATGGACTAGGAGAAGAAAAAACAGAATGGTCTAAGTATAGAGTCCATCCTGACTCACATCCACTACTCCATTCAGATGAACCCAACATTTTCTTCTCTTATAAATTATAGCAAGAAAGAAAAAAAGAAAGATTGTTTTTGTTTTTGCTCTTGTTCTTGAGATAGAACTTAAAACCTATGTTTCTATCTGTATCTGTATTTATACACATGCAACTATGTGAATTTTTTCTTTGTTTAATCGATTTTTATTTCAATTATTTTTTGGTCTTATCTTCAATAGGTACGGAGTATTTCTTATTTTAACTTATTGCATTGTCTACTTCTTATGGCTATTAATTTTCAAAACCTCTAGGTTGGTCTAATAATTTTGGCTTACTCTTTTGTCGTTATTTGAACAAATATGAACGAGATGAAAAATTAAATGGATAAGTCGGCGTTATTTAGGCACACTCAAACTCAAGCATTTATCTGCAAGTTCACAACATGTTGTGAACTCGGTCTAAACCGTATAATAAAATTCTATTTCTGCCTTTGTAAACTCTTTTACTTACAATGCCAGTATTGTAACATGGGAGTGACATGCAGCGTTTGTATCCAAGCATTTTTCGTTTGATCCAAATATTTAAAACCAAACCTTATATCTTGCTTTTCTTTATGTACCAATATTTATGCTACATAAAAATAAATAAACAACGGATATTCTATGTTGTAAATGTGAGAAAAGGAGTTTAGATGAAACTCTAAAGTGAAAAATAAAAAGAAAACAGCTAAGGTAGATATTATTTGTGTAACTGTGTAAAAAAAAATTTATTAGTCTTACTAATAGTACAGACTTTAGACTTTGTTATAGACACATATTGTTAGTGGTCCCTAAGGGCTGACATTTTATTTACCAATACATTTTATCAGTACATTACAGATTTTAAAATACTTTTGAATAATTTATATGTAATTTAGATGGTCCAAACCTTATAATTAATCAGAAATTTAGTTTAACTTGTTTTGTAAAAAAGATCAAACCAAACCAGATCAATATCATTTTTTCCAAGTTCGGAATTATCTATATACTCATTTAATCAATCAAAATCATTTATATTTTAGATTCCTTAGAAAATTTTATGGATAAACAGTTATATTTATCAAAGTTGAACTTATAATAAAAGAGTTTATAAACAATACGTCGGTAGACCAAATCAAGTCTCACACTACACACAACTAAACTAGAGTGAAAACACAATACTCTTGGATTGATTATAATATACATCATCCTAATAGAAAGTTTCCACGTGACATATTCTCCAAAAACTAGCATCGAAAAGATAAATGCCGATTGATCCTACATTATATATGTTTATTATGAACATTTTAAAATTTATGTTAAGTGGAAATTAGTGGGAGTAATTAGATGGTGGTGCATGGGTCAAAGCGACTTCGACAGACAGACAAGTGGTGACAAAGAAGATCCGAGCGGTCTATTGACTATGCTTTTATGATAATCACATGCCCTCACATTTTGTTTTTGCATTATTTATTACTTTTTTGTACTAGCTAATTTAATTCTCACCTAAATCTCTCCTAATTATTTCTCTTTTCGTGTCCCTTTTTCTTGTATTTGGCACTCTCTATATCTTGGACAACGAGATATAGGTGTCATTATAACATGATTAAGCTTTTTTAAAAAGACTAATAATTCTATAAAGTTTTCTAGAAAAGATTGTATCAAATAATGATCAGATTTTTCTTCTTCTTTTTATTGAAATGAGTATCTAAAATAAATGTGAAGTGCATATGTGTTTTGGAACACATGCTATGTAAGTGAAAAATACATAATTTTAAGAAAAATATTATATGAAAAAGAAGGAATTTGGATTGATATCATTTAAGGTGTTTGTAGCTAGCAAAAATCAGGCATGCATGTGGGCACGTGTGCACGTAAAAAAGAGAAATACGCAAGGATCAACAAATTCACACATGTGCGCACGTGCAACAACACGCACTTCGACCAACTACTAGACACTTTTGTTTTTGCAATACTATTAGCTAAGCTAAGCTTAAGGCTCTTAAATGTGTCACATTCTCTTCTCAAATTTTTTTGCTGATAATTCCTATGCTCTCCTTATTTCGATGTTCCCGTCCTCCATGTGTTCTCTTCGCTTTTTGCACTTCCTTTCACATGAATCACATCTGTATCAATTGTTATTATATGTGTAGTTGTGTCCCGTATAATTAGAGATCTGTATAAACTAGAGACAGACCTATGGTTTGGATACAAGCCATCAAACATGTTTATACTTTCTAGGGAGTTAATTTCTGAAATGTTAGATTGGCACATAGTATAGTGTTATTTGTTTTTTTTTTGGGTTTTCAAGTTCAAATCCTTACAATGTTTGTTTCCTTTCATATTTTTTTAGGACAGTAGTAAAAGTAGCAGGGCTATTGTGGATTGTCAAAATCAACACTTAAGTTTTGTATTCGTTTTAGATAGAGAATTTCGGGTTAATTCTTGTATGAGATTGAATCGTTAGTTCAGTTTAAATAAACTCTACCGATTTTATTAAATTAAATTAAGAAAGAGATTACAAAATGTGTTTATTACAATATAGCTATTCTAGATTTCTAGATCGAATTGAAATTAACTGGTTCCAATACTATATTTTAGATGCATCAGAATTATCCGGAGGAAGATTTGATTGCATTAATTATGCTGCGGAGAAGACAAAAATTAGACCAGAAAAAGCAAAAGAGAAAAAAATGTGGGTGTGTTTTGGTGATAAGAATTGTATGTGGATGATTTTGCCAAAAACTGATCTGTAAGATGTTTTATGTTTAATGCTTTAGATAACAAGAAATTTAAGTTGTGGAAGATAAAAAAATGTTAAATTTAGGAAACAAAAATGTTTAGATAGGATTACACTGACTCTGTTTTATATTTACCTCCAAATAACTTTAAAATGGATGTATTTTGAGAAAAAAAAATTGGAAATTGTTTGTTTGAGAATAATGTGATTAAATTTAGTCTATAAATTTTAAACACATTAATCTATAAAAGTTTGTTACCAAAACAAACAAAAAAGTTCAATGGTCTAGAAATTTAAGGCATTACTCTCTTCAAAAGACTACTAAAGAATATGATTTTATGTAGATGACCTTTCAAGTTTTATTTCATTATTATTAAAATCTTACAGACATAGTATCATCATTTCAAGCATTAAGTACTACTCTAACCACCTGTGGCTGACCCATCTCCTTAGCTACCTCCAAGCTCAAGCTGGTTGACAAGTTCTTCAACCATGGATGAGTTACATTCACATCATAACGTCCATGCAACAATGAGACCTTTTCTTCATCATTCTCGAAAATCTTTGGAATATTTGAAGGTTTTTGGTGCCACTCGTCTAGCAACTTGTCAACTACATCTCCCATTTCCGTGTTCTTGAAGTCTTTATCCGCAAGTGTCAGTGTATCGAAACCAGATACCTCAGGTCCACCAAATATAATGATCCCTGTCACCGCGGGATGCGCATACGCTTCCCTCAATATATCTTCCATGTATTTCGCCTGTCAAAAAAATAGAAATACTTAGGAAAATTTTATGTTCACAAATCACAACATTGAATTAATACGAAGAAAAGATTTCTTGTTACGCAAGGAAGATGATGACGTACCTGGTTAGGGCATTTTTGCATATCAAGCTCTGTTAGCCAGACAGGCAAACCTAGTGACCCTAAAGTATCTAATGCAGATCTCATGTAAGCTAAGTTAGGCTGAGCTGCATCAAAGTGACCTTGAGCTCCCATTGCTGCTTTCATGTTCTTGTTTCCTGGATATGCAAGAATCTGCTCCATCTTCTTCTTCACGTTAATCGGCGAAGCTGTAGTCTCTTGAGGATGTTCTATCGTGTTGAACTCGTTAACGAACAATGGCACGTCAGGATCAAGCTTGGAAGCCAGATTGTAGAACTTTGATGAGATGTTTGGACCAAAGAACTTCTCATAGTAGTCCCAGTGAACATTTTCGTTTAGTACATCCCACCCGGTTAACTTCCCTTTGTATCTATTCATAACCGAGTTTATCCGGTTCAATGTTATATTCATCACATCATTTGGATCCGTTAATGGTTTCACCCAACCTGGCTGCATCTTTGGGTTGTCCCATAACACTGTGTGGCCTCTAACCAATATCTTGTTATCTTCCGCGAATTTCAGCATTCCATCGGCTAAAGTGTAGTTCTCTACACCGCGTACTTTCTCTGTTGTGTACCACTTCATTTCATTGGTGAATGATGTGATTCTGAACCGCGACGCGAACCATTTTTTGTACCCTTCGCTTTGTAAGATATGGAAGTTCATTCCGCAACCTAAGATGAAAGATGGTTTGGTTTGTACTAGCGATATCACTGCGCCTTTTACCGCGGTTTTGTTCTGATAAGTTACTTCAAATCTCACTTTGCTCTTCCTTATCTGCAATTAACATGAGTCATGTAAGAGAAGAAAACAACACACACATAGATATAAATACAATTCTACCTTTTCAATAAGTTCGTCTTGTTTTAGTCTCCATTCTTCTCTGCTAAACTTTTGTAGCAACACATTGTTTGTAGAGATTTTTCCTTCTCTGCCTTCGCTCTGTATTCACATAAAACAGAGGATTTATGTACATCTATACATATGAATACACATGTATAATGTTGTGTACCTTAAAGAATATATCAACACGTCCTGAAACATTAGGTACAATGCCACCTTTAAGCAAAGACCAACATCCTTGCTTTGCACTAACTTCACCTCCATTAACAAGTCTTCCACTTTCTGTTCTGAACACAACTCCTACTTTCTTCTCGTTTCCTTCTCTCAACTTCACCCAAGCTGTGTTTCCATAACCCAAAAAATTATTCTTATTAATTAAATTGTACAAATGATTTTTTTTTTTTTTTTTTTTTTTTTTTTAAATAGCTAAAAAAAACCNTTTTTTTTTTTTTTTTGTATATTCAGATAGCTAAGACAAACCACATTATCAAATCTATATAATCAACCTAAAAAAACTCTGGTCTGAACACAAAAAGTTGACCCCAAGAAATCTTTGGTTTATAACAGTATGTAACTAACTAGACAAGAAACCATAAAATGATGAAGTATGATAAATTAGAGAATATGTTGTATGTATGATATTAGATAGTACCAGAAAAGCTGTAAATGTGTCCTTGGTGAAGTTGAATTCCCTGTGCCATTTCTCTAATGGCTCCATTTCCCTTTATCTTCCATTCTTGATCAGTGTCATCTTCGACAGCGCGGCTAAGTAATGATAATCCTTGTGTTTCGCTGATTTGAGGAAGATTCAGTACACACTTCATATAGAAAAATTTACCAATGTTACAAAGTTTGGAATCACAATGTACAAATGACATGTTTATGTATATGTGTTAAGTTCGATCAGTGTTGGTTACCTCTGTTTTGACAGAGTCGCTATGGGAAAAAGGATTATTGGCAAGCCCTGAGTGCGCAATACACCAGAGAAATAACAGCACGCTAAGGACGAAGCAATTGAGCATATGCTTCATCATCCTTGCTGTAAATTTTGAAATATTTAGACATAAACTCATGACACACATATATATATATATATAAGCTTCAAGGCTGTCATATACTAAAAAAAGGCTTATATCAAATGACTACAAATTACACAAACTGAAACAAGTATGTAAGATCTACATAGCCTAATATGGCCAATCTAAAACTGGAAGCTGAAGAACTGATGCATAAAACCTTGTAAGCAACAATTTCCTAAAACCATTTTCAAAGGAAAATGGATATTATAATTATATATAGAACCTTAAACAGGTAAAAACTACGGTGAACCACATAAACATATTGTAGATCTCGTGTGCAATAAAAAGAAAAGAAAATAATCTTGTGAATGTTTTCTGATTTTTAACAAATCTGAGAAAGTGTCCAAAGGAATCTACTAAGAAACAACAAATTTGTTTCGTAACATTAATATTAAAAAAACATTAATTTGATTTACATTTTCATTTTCAAAAAAGAAACATTAATATATTAAAAACTTAAAAAGACTATCTAAAACTAAAAGATTTACATTTTTAATAAATACCAACCCATGCAAATTTAGTCCTAACTGACAATTTATAAAACTTATTTATCATTATATGATAAAATCTATATTTTGGAAATATATACTGCCTCTGTTTCTTAAAGAGTGTCGTTTTGACATATTTCACATAAATTAAGAAAACCATTATTTTGTCCGTTTTACCCCTATTTAATATATTCTATTCTTTGATTTTTGTAATGAATAAACTTGAAAAATAGAGATAAAACTGGAAATTTGGTAATAAATATGCATTGAAAAAGCAAAACGACACTTAAAATGAAACAAAAAATTAACTCTAAAACGATATTTATTATGAAACGGAGAAAGTATAATATATTACAACACCAGTCAAAAATACCACATTAAATTATTGGTTACACATCATATACGTGTATCAATTATTATGTGGGTACTAAATCCAATAATTATAAATAAAAAACCTAAAATATTATACACAGAACATAGTTAGGAGCATTAAGTAAAATTTTGAAATGCAACGCTTGGAAGCAAATACTTTGTTTGGTTGGAGTAAAATCGACCATTAAGCAAAATTTTAACATAGTCGTTACGCATTGAAAAAAAATTGTTATGAAAGATGTCGTTATGTTTCATCATACATAATAATCTTTTCTTGTTTTTTGATTAAAACATATAACAATTCATAAAACGTACAATTTAAAAAAAAAAAAATGAAGTGCAAGATATATATAAGATTGCTAACCTTGTTTTGCTGTTAAATTCGATGGTGGCTTTGTGAAGGGAAATGAAAGACTATGTTTACTATGCGTAAACATAATATATAAAGGTGTGATTTATTATTTGACACACACAAAAGGATATATTTCATTAAATTTTGTAGTATGACCATTATATTTCCCATACATTCTTCAAAAAAAAGTTGACCACTGAATTAGTTTGTTTTTAGTTTGTCAAGTCATTACTACAGTAAATTGATTACTAAGGTTATATATGATGGAGTTGTTGAATTAAATATTAAACAGTTGAATGTCTTTAGTGATGATGTTGAATAGACTCTTAAATCTCTTTGATTCAGGTTGAATAAGAAAATGTGGAAATTATTGTCGTCATATGAAAATATCTGATTGTTTTTTTTGTATTTTCATGTTTAAAATTTTGCTTCAATGATTTGATATTTTATTGCAATTTATTTTCTAAGAAAAAATATTTACCAAAACTTGTCATTTTGAATTTTTAAAGAAAGAATAAGTATTTGTTTCATTTAGTTTGGACACAAATATTTTTCAAAAAAAAACAAAACCCATTCCAGATGCTACTTTCCATAAATGCAAAATAAAAATCCTTACGGCTGATATCAGATTATCTGGGCCTCACAAGCCCATTATAGCCCAAAATACACGCGATCAATAAATATACAGATGCCAGTACTGAACCGCCTTAAACATAAGGATTGAACTTCTCAAAAAAAAACCTAACGAAGAATTTCAATATTATTGATTAATCCGTTAAAACATCAAGGCTTAAAACATTAGTTTATTTTTATTTATTGCACTGAAATCAAACTACTCAGATACAACGTAATTTGTAAACTTAGGGTCTCAAACTCGGAAGACAAAAACTGATGGTTGGGTGTGTGAGGAAGAGTTATCAGCTGAGCCCAACGTAAAATTGTAAGAAGCTTTTGAATTGACCAGAGGATGAGAAATCTTGACATCATAGTCACCATTAAAGAGTGGAGTTTCAAAGAATCCATTAGCATCAGTGACACCTATGGTCTGTCCTCTTAACCCGCCCCATTCACGCAGAAGTTTATCAACAACGTCTCCGGTTGGTAGGTTCCTGAAGTTTCCATCGGTAAGACACATTCGGTAACAGCCTGATGGATTATAACCCGTCCAAGTCACCATTCCTTTTACTTTCGGATGCGCATGGCCTTCCCTTAGGACTTGCTCGAAATATGCAGCCTGCAAGAATATCCAACATCAGAAAGACTGGAACATACAATTGGGACAGAACTAGTCACATATACTGCAGTACGATTTTTTTTTTTTTAGTGTTATGCTCAAGAACACAAATTTTTTGAAAACTGCACGAACCTTATCATTTTTTTTGTATATTCTACACTAAAAACTGTTTTATATAAAACGATTTAACCAATATGAAACAATCAACAACATACAGCATACACTTAGTAACAAAATATTAGTATAATTTTGCATTAAATGGTGAAAGAAAACTATAAAATAAAAACTTGTAAAACATCTTATAAAACAAAACCGATAGAGTAAGAGCATAAGGTACCTGGACATTTCCAGGAGCATCAACATCGACCTCAGTAAGCCAAATAGGCAAGCCAGTGGCACCAAATGTGTCAAGAGCTGATCTCATATACGGAATGTTAGGTTTACTGAAATGAGACTCAAGACCGATGGCTAAAGGAATTGGTCCCGCAACCTTAATAGATTGAAGCTCTCTAAGCCTTTGCAAATACTTTGCTGGCGTGGTAGCCGGATCTCCCGGCTGCTCTAACGTATTGTATTCATTCATGAACATTGGTGTCTTTGGATCATACGAATGGGCCATGGAAAAGATGTTATAAGAGGCTTTAGGACCAAGCTTGCTCTCAAAGAAGTTGAAATGGAGATTCTCATTCACAACGTCCCAACCAATAACCTGACCTTTGTATCTCGAGACCACGGAGTTAACCCTTTGTTTCACCGCGTTGTAGAGATCGGCACCAGACAGAGAAGTCACCCATCCTGGTTGATATTTAGGGTCATCCCATACAATATTGTGGCCACGTACAGCGACCCCGTGCTGCTTGAACAATCTTACCATAGCGTCCGCGGTCGAGTAATCTTCTTTGCCTCTTGTTCTTTCTGTGCTGTACCATTTCATCTCGTTCCCGAAAGCCGCCACTGTGAATCTCTTGGTGAACCAATCTATATATGCTTGGTTCCCAAGTATGTTCTTTTCTACCTCGCACCCGAATGGGAATCCGAGTTTGTTCTGTTCTACAGTAATGGTTGCGTTTGGTAGTGGCTCGCCATTGCTGGTCAAGACTTGGATCCTCACGGCACCCTTTCTCGTGTTATTGATGCTTTGCTCGTGGTGAGAGTCCCACTCTTGTTGTGTGAATGGTTGCAGAGAGACGCTATCAACCCAAATATCAACCGTTGGGTCGTCACTCTACACATGAATCGAATTATAACATTTAATTGTAAAACCATATAAAAGGAAACGAAAGACCGTATTAAAACAATCAAAGTAGAGTATTAATACCTCGAAGTAGAGCTCGGCAGGGCCAGATTCATCAACAGTGAGGCCACCTTTGAGCATGGACCAACATTTTGATTCAGCAACAACCGAACCAGCAATCGTACTGGCATTCGTATTATTACCGTTGGTCTTGAAAACAGCTCTGACTGGAGCCTCTCTTTCGCTTACTTGTAACCAAGCTAAAAGTACCATAAAAGACATCAGATATAGTAACTGGTATTCAATGCTATTCAGTGCTGATAAAATCTGAAGAGTGCGGGCCAAGAAACACAAAATCGGTGTTATATCTTACCAGAGAAAGTATAATGAAGTCCTTTTTCCAAGTTAACCTTCTGTGAGACGCTGTCAGAAGATTGATTCCTCTGACTAGCAACAACAAACTTATTTCCTCCAACTTCTCTGAAATCAACTTTCGCGTTTCCAAATTGTGACCAGCCTTGTGTACCATTTTCTAGGTCAGGGTTCACAATGATCCCTCCATTGTACTGTGGTTTATGAGGGTTCTCTAAACACTGTACCAAAACAAAAACAAAAAAGATAATGAGAACAAGAACCAACGAACATGTCTCAAGTAAGACGAATCAACGCATCATTGCTTGCCTCTATGGTGGCTGAGTAATCATAAGGAATTGCTTCACAACCTGAACACATATTTTCTTTAATATTAATAACAAAACTATATCATAATTCATAAACCTTATAGGAGATTCAAAATAACAACAAGAATATAATAAAATCATAGGATAAGATGGAGAACAACTTGATAGAAAAAGACAGCAGAAGGCAAGCAGGAGCAGAATACGCTTCATGTTTGGAATTCAACGATCACTTGATGATGATTAAGTGTTTCTTCTGTTCATATATATACTACACTATTTTTTCAGGTCTAGATGTAATTAATTAACATGGATGACATCATTGGGTTTTGATAAACTTTGTTAAGACTTCTCACTGCTCGGAGGCCAAATACATGGCAAAGGCAAATCTAGTCAATAGTCAAATTCAAACATATTTAATTCATAAATTCCACAAATCCCCTAGCTAAAACAATTTCTGTCTGATAAAATTTATTTTGTTTCCTATGATGTAATTATCATGGACTGACTTGATTCCATGTCAATATAAGTACAAATCTCTATCTCAGTCTCTATCTAGCCTTATTTGGGTGAGTCAAAGTATGAAGTAATGGTTGTAGTGCTTTCAAGAAGAGTCTACGATAGCTTCTTGTTCTCACTATAAAGGACACTTGTTATCATCCGTACAGGTTCTGTCAAGGATAAATTTTATTGTCCAGATCATACGTTCGTTAACATTGGCATCATTTAGTTATTATGGTATGGAGTAGTTTTTATATTATTTTCTCTGAAATAGTTGTTGTGTGAAGTCTGTTTAGAAATTGTGTATACTGTTTGTATTTTAATTTTAATTTTAACTTTACAGTTTGATAACTATTGTATTTAACAAATTCAACTAAACTCCGTAGAGAATAAACTAAAATTTGACTAGAGCAAGGAAACGTAAAGATTAAACTCCTTGTAAGACATAACGAGTAGTTTGAAGAATTTCACTATATTATTAAATAATCCGTTACAATATCCAGGCTTAAACATTAATTTATTTTTATTTCTTGCACATCATACCCTTTTTTCACTAAGAACCAAACTATTTAGAAACAAAGTAATTAGGGTCTCAAACTCGGAAGACAAAAACTGATAGTTGGGTGTGTGAGGAAGAGTTATCAGCTGAACTCAACGTAAAGTTGTAAGAAGCTTTTGAATTGGCCAGAGGATGATAGATCTTGACATCATAGTCACCATGAAAGAGTGGAGTTTCAAAGAATCCATTAGCATCAGTATGACCTATGGTTTGTCCTCTAAACCCGCCCCATTCACGCAGAAGTTTATCAACAACGTCTCCGGTTGGTAGGCTCCTGAAGTTTCCATCGGTAAGACACATTCGGTAGCATCCTGATGGATTATAACCCGTCCAAGTCACCATTCCTTTCACTTTTGGATGTGCATGGCCTTCCCTTAGCACTTGCTCGAAATACGCAGCCTGCAAGAATATCCAACATCAAAAAGACTGGAACGTAATACGACAGAACTGGTCAGTGACTTATATAATGTACTATCTGGACACTCTCTTTCTTCATCTTAAGAATAAGAACTCTATGATGTTTTATTATCAAGTGTTTATACATAAATTAATATTTTGTGTTAAGAAGTTCAAGTGAGAGACCCTGCCGTCTTATAAACATCTTATAAAATAAAACTGATGGAGTAAGAGAATAAGGTACCTGGACATTTTCGGGAGCTTCAACATCAACCTCAGTAAGCCAAATAGGCAAGCCCGTGGCACCAAAAGTGTCAAGAGCTGATCTCATATACGGAATGTTAGGTTTACCGAAATGAGACTCAAGACCGATGCCTAAAGGAATTTTTCCTGCAACCTTAATAGATTGAAGCTCCCTAAGCTTTTTTAAATACTTTGCTGGAGTAGAAGCCTGATCACCCGGCTGCTCTAACGTATTGTACTCATTCATGAACATTGGTGTCTTTGGATCGTACGCATGCGCCATGGAAAAGATGTTATAAGAGGCTTTAGGACCAAGCTTGCTCTCAAAGAAGTTGAAATGGAGATTCTCATTCACAACATCCCAACCTAGTAGCTGGCCTTTGTATCGGGACACCACTGAGTAAACCCTTCTTTTCACGGCGTTGTAGAGATCGTTACTGGACAGAGAGTACACCCATCCTGGTTGATACTTAGGGTCATCCCATACGATATTGTGGCCACGTACATCGACCCCGTGCTGCTTGAACAATCTTAACATAGCGTCCGCGGTCGAGTAATCTTCTTTGCCTCTTGTTCTTTCCGTGCTGTACCATTTCATCGCGTTCCCGAAAGCTGCCACTGTGAATCTCTGGGTGAACCAGTCTATGTATGCTTGATTTCCAAGTATGTTAGTTTCTACAGCGCATCCGAATGGGAATCTGAGTCTATTCTGTTCCACAATAATTGTTGCGTTTGGTAGTGGCTCGCCTTTGCTGTTCAAGGCTTGGATCCTCACGGTACCTTTTCTCGTGTTATTGATGCTCTGCTCGTGGTGAGAGTTCCACTCTTCTTGTGTGAATGGTTGCAGTGAGACGCTATCAACCCAAATCTCAACCGTTGGGTCGTCACTCTACACATGAATCAAATTATAACATCTAATTCTAAAACCAAACGGAAACAAAAGACCGTAAAAGACGCTAGAGTATGTTTTGTATATTGATCGTTACCTCGAAGTAGAGTTCGGCAGGACCAGACTCATCAGCAGTGAGGCCACCTTTGAGCATGGACCAACATTTTGATTCAGCAACAACCAAACCGGCGATCATACTGGCATGCGTATTATTACCGTTGGTCTTGAAAATGGCTCTGACGGGAGCCTCTCTTTCGCTTACTTGTAACCAAGCTAAAAGCACCATAAGAGAAATCATATATTAAACTTCGGTACAATGCTTATAAAATATGAAGAGTGTGTGCCAAGAAACACAAAATTGGAGTTAATCTTACCAGAGAAAGTATAGTGAAGTCCTTTTTCCAAACTAACCTTCTGTGAGACGCTGTCAAAAGATTGATTCCTCTGGCTAGCAACAACAAACTTATTGCCTCCAAATTCTCTGAAATCGACTTTCGCGTTTCCAAATGGTAACCAGCTATGTGTACCATTTTGTAGGTCAGGGTTCACGATTATCCCTCCACTGTACTGTGGTTTATGAGGGTTCTCTAAACACTGCACCAAAACAATAACAAAAGAATATAATGAGAACAAGAACTAACGAACGTCTTAAGTAAGACAAATCAACACATCATTGCTTGCCTCTATGGTGGCTGTGTAATCATATGGAATTGCTTCAGAACCTGGACACATTTGTTACAAAAATGTCAAACATAAAACTTGTATGAGAATTAATATAACAAAAAGAATATAATAAAATCATAGGATAAGATTGAGACCAACTTGATAGGAAAAGACAGCAGAAGGCAAGCAGGTGCAGAATAAGCTTCATTTTCGGATCACTTGATGATGGTTAAGTGCTTCTTCCATTCATATATATACTATACTGTTTTTTTTTTCAGGTCTAGATGTAATTAATTAACATACTTTATGAGATTATTTTTTTAGTATCAACTTTGTTGAGACTTTTACCATGATTGTTTTGGGGGAAGATATACATAATCCAGAGTAACCATTATTAATGGAAACAGCATATTTATTCTAGGACAATATATCCAAAATAACAATAAATTTCAGGGGTTATTGGCTGAAGAATTCTTAAATTCTCTAGAAATCTAAATTCTAAGAATATTCTTATAATTTACCTCTTTTTTTAACAACTATAATTTAACTTTTAAAATATAAAAAACTCTATACAAATGCAAAAAATCTCTCAGCTTGAAAAATTTATTAACTCTACACAAATTCCAGTATCAACAACATACTTCATTGCTCGGAGGAAAAATATATGGCAAAGGCAAATCAATTCAATATTCAGTCAGATTCTAACATATATAAATCATAAAATTCCCTAAAACAAATTATGTCTTATAATTGATTTTGTTATTTATGATGTAGTCATCATAGTCACCAAGAGCCAATAGTCACAAAGTTTAGAGATCGTTNCTAGAGATCGTTGGTTAGAGTGGATATTGAGACGGAACATATACTGTGGCGAATCCAGAAAATAATTTTACCGGATCAAATTTATAAATATTAAAATTATTTTTTACTTTTTAAAATTCATATTAATGTAATATAATAAATATTAAATATTATAAAAATATTGCAAAAATATTATTAAGCTTCTACACTATTGTTGGCATAACAGATTTATATTAGATAAAGTATAGATTC
>OVAP01002536.1:0-19155 GCA_900406295.1 Aurinia saxatilis
AACCATGTTTGAGTCATACAGTGTGATTTCAGGACAACTTTCCTTCATGGGTAACAAGCACACCCAAACGTTCTCAAAGCAGTGTAAACAGGCTTGGTTTGAAAAAGTATCTCAGAGGGGCTTTTGAATTGCAGAACTGAAGAAAGGAAGAAGGTTGATCAAGTAATTTGTTGTATAAAAAGCTTCTACACAGTACGTGAGAGGACTGGAGCTTTGAAACAACATGGAGAGTCTTAATTCAGTTAAGTGCCTGTGTTTTCTTTCGGCTAACCCATTTTGTTCAGGGGTGTAAGGACAAGACATGTAGTGTTGAATTCCTTGATCAATGAAGTGATCCTTGAGAATGCTGCTCGTAAATTCTCCTCCACCACACTCTGAAACACTTTGATTTTCTTGTTAAACTGAGTTTCAACCATCTTTTGAAAATTCATGAAGAAACTAAAGAATTCAGATTTAAATTGCATTGGATAAAACCAACTGAACCAAGAATAATTATCCACAAAGACAACATAATATTTGAACCCTTGAACAGAAGAAGAAGGAGCAGAACCCCATAAATCACAATGAATCCTCTCCAAAGGGTTTAAAGCAACAAACTCTGAATTCGAAAAAGATAATTTAGAAATCTTCCCCATCTGACAAGGTCCACAAACGGAGGAAAATTTGCTCTTATTACATATAATAGCCTTGTTGTTCTTGAGATGTTGGGGGACTTGAGCATTTGGATGACCAAGCCGTTGGTGCCATATATCTTCTGAAGTGGCTTGTTGTCTTGAAGAATAGAAAGCTTTAACTTGAGAATCCTTCAACCGGTAAAGGCCATCAAGCCTTTTTCCCTGCGTTAACACTCTCTGAGTAGACTTTCCCAGTACACAAACTTGATTAGCATCAAAATAAACACCACACGGATAATCATCACACAACTTAGAAACTGAATTTGGACAGACCAAAACATCTTGCAAAGGCAAACTACCTGTTGTTGTTGGAAGAGAGGTTGAACCGACATGTGTGATTGGAAGAAATTCTCCATTCCCAACCATAACGTTCTCTGAACCAGAGTAAAGTTGAGCATTTTCAAGATGTTCAGTAGTGTTGGTTATGTGTGATGTAGCTCCCGAGTCAGGGTACCATTCCCTTGGTGATTGTCCTGAGATCTGCATCGTTGCTAATGCTTGAGGGATGTCGGTACTTTGATAGGTATTGTCAAATCTATTCCAGCACTTGAGAGCAGTGTGTCCAGTTCGTCCGCAGATTTGACATATGGGCTTCGTGTATTTTGAATTTGCTTGAGAGGAAGAAGATCCTTGTCCATTCCAGTTTCCCACTTGTTGAGTGAAGCCATGTCCACGGGAGGAATAACCACTACGACCTCTAGAACCTCCATATCTTCCACCTGAGTTACCTCTGCCTCCTTGGTTAGGATCCCTACCATTTTGACAATTAAAGCTGCTGTTTTGAACCTGAAAAGCCATGTGAGGATTCAGTGATGCAGGTGCATAAGCTTTTATGCGATTATCAAAACTAATCAGCTGCGACACAACTTCAGAATAAGTGGGAGCAGGTGGTTTATGCACTGATGTTTGAATCGACGTAGCAAAAGACTCAAACTCCTTTCCAAGGCTTTGCAATAAACAGAAGATCTTCATAGATTCTGAAACAAGCTTTCCAATGGAACTCAACTGGTCACAAATAGACTTAAAACTCACGAAGGTAATCATGTAAATCCTTGTTTCCCTTTGAAATCACATGAAGAGCAATAAGTAAATCATACTCACGAGAGATAAAACTTTGTTTAAAGTTCTCCTCAATCATCATCCACACATCACGAGCGGTTGTAAAACCATATGCATAACCTAAGATCTCCTCAGACAATGTTCCAAATAACCAAGACTGAACTAACTGGTCGGTTTGTAACCAAGACTCATCGTCAGGATTACTTACTTGTGTAATCTCAGTACCAACCGTCTTACTAATCATCTCCTCGGGTCGTTTTTGACGACCATTAACAAACCCAAGTAGCTTCTGACCTTTCAACAGTGCTTCCATCTGAGTTTTCCACCCTAAGAAGTTTTGGTCGATGAGCTTGACGGACACGAAGCTGAAGACATTGATGTTTGTCGGAAACGGAAAAGCAAGCTGACTGCTCACTCCCTCTCCTTGCTCTGATACCATGTTGAGATTTCAACACAGGAACTCAACAATCGACTTACACACACACACATATTTGATATGACAACAAGAAGATGAACAATACACTTTTACTTTCTTATATTTTCATTGACTGCCGTTCATGTTATGCAAGTGTACAATATATATACCCAAGTGAATAAACATGAAACGAGGGTTTCAATTAGGTGAAGACAACTGTCCTTGGCATTCAATTGCTTGTGTTAAGTCATCCTCTTTGTCTTGTTGCACACCAACTTTTGCATTCAAACTCCTCTGTCCAGTTCAGTATCATTCAGTATCATGTGCTCTGTTTCTTGTGATTTTTTGTAATGGGCATGTTGGGCCAACATATCTTTCTCTTCACTTAGACCCATAAGTCACTTCTTCCTCCTAATTCACTTCTTTAGAATCTACACAACTTCTTCTTCTCGTTGTTGCTTTGCTCTGATGGGATTGGATACACTTATAATAGGTGTACACAATTACCATATAGATGACGCTGGTATGGGCTTTAGTTCATAGAGTATAGGACGAAACCATGCAACAAATAGTCCCTATCTCCATTAATTCGCAAACCAATGTAATAAATGTCACGAATATCCACTAACATGAGTTGTGACCAACTCAAATTAACAAACACAAATTTGGACCAACTCAACTAAAAGTATTAACAAAAAGTTGCTTAAAAATATTTGGACTATAATTGTGGTCTTGGGCCATTGATCTTTTGTTACTAAAGGAGACACGGCTCTGTTCCTGAGAGGATCTCCCTCTTGGTGGCAACTGAATTGTTTAACAGTTCATACATATTCAAATGAAAAAATCAAACCATACTAAAGGATGTTTAAGAAAACAAGTTTATGTAAATATTTTTCATAACGTTATATGACAAGCAAAATCTTAAAAGAAACAAATTAGCCAGAACATGATTTCTGGTTTTATACTCGACGTTGCTGTGTAAATCAAGCAAGGTTTGCTGGCTATTATAGATGCAATAATTTTAGAAACTTAAGCAAATTATGCATCGTGCATGTGGGTATGTATGCTATTTGTTTAATTGTTTATGTACAGATAATCAAATTCGTTTATTTTTGAAGTAAAATTCGTTAAACGTTAATATATGCGAACGAATATGATCATTTAATAGATTTATTAGACAATTTTGATCCATCACAAATAGATAAAATATTTGTTTAATTTTAAATTTATGTTCAGAAGGATCAGCTGTGGGGGTGCTTTAACATCTTATAAATAAAAGTAGAACAAGTTGCAAATCAAATGCTGAAGAAACCAAAATTCGAATAAAGAAAGCGGGTGTGCGTGAGAGAAGCATGACCGTAAAATGTTGCAACGTCCTCTAACAAAAATAAATAAAAGGTATAGTTTCAAAGATTAAAACTTTAGAGACTGATTTTCGTTTGTCACTTCAATTTCAAGGAATCTTATACCCTTTTGTTTTAGATTAGTGACCAAAATTGTATAACCATCCATTTTACTCGTATTAACACAACTTTTGGTCAGATTCAATGGACTATTTTTTAAGATTAATCTTTTAGTACATGAAGGTGTCATTTGAAATTATATCGTACCAAAGGTGTTTAGCCAAGAGAATCCTTTTATCCATAGCCTCCGATTAACAAACCAAATACAGTCAGACTATAGTCACTTGATTCCTGCTATCAAATCTAGTTACAAACTTGCAATACTATTTGAGTTTTTTTCCCATACATTTTATAAACCAATTTTAAATAAATACTAGTGTTATTGGAATGCCATACAAGAAATTTTGAATGCATATAAAAATGCGTAATTTTGTTCAATTGTTTCCTCGTTGTAATATTGTTTGTGCTAATTCTTTTGCGAAAGGAGGTGTTGTAACACGAACTTTTGGGTTCTCCCACATTTATAACTGGCTTGGTTTGAGCTGGTTCCCAATTTAAGTTTGAATACATAAGAGTTTTTGATGTGAAGGAAAATTCGAGAGTTGAGTAGAAACAAGATTTTGAATATTAGTAAAATTGATAACACACTAGCAAAATTTCTCATTTTATGGATTTACAAAAATATATCTACGTTTTAAAAAACAACATACATTTTGTGCGTGAATCAAAAAGGAGTAATATGAGTGGTCTTGGTTTCATAAGCAGACAAAACAGATGTATGAATCCTCAACACTTTAATCAAATCTTTAGCCATTTGTCTAACCATCCCTGAGCAGTTACTCTGTATCACCACCAAAAGCTTCGTCACACCGTTACATCTCTCCACCACTTCCTCCACCGTCTCCTTATCTTCCTCCTCCTCCCGGAACAAACAACACAAACACCACAGTATCGTCACCGCATGCTCCGTCGCAGTAGCAGACACTTTCAAAAGCTTCTTCACCACTCCTTCCACACAACATCCCTTGTCATTACAAATCTCCCATCTCCCTTCTCGTTTCGATGACAAAGTCTCTAACAGCTTCAACGACTTCTCGATCACCCTCACTGTCATTGCTTCTTCCGTTAACAGAATGTTCTTGATCTTTGTGATAGTCTTCGCTGAGATTAGCTTCGATCTCACTCTTTTGGACTTGGAGATTGTGATTAGGAATGATAAACTCGTCTCGATTAAACTAGGATCTGACTCTGTTTTAATCGAGTTTATAATCTCTGTTAAAATCTCTTCACGTTCTGCTATCAACACCTTCGACCTCGCGTCGTAGGAGATGTAATCAAGAACCTTCACGGACTCGATCTTCGTCTCGAGATTACCTTTCTGGAAAGCTATGAGAATCGGTGTTAAGCAATCTCCACCGTTGGTTAACATCAGATTCGACAGCTTCTCTCGATCTACCTTGATTATATCAAGAATCTTGAATACTTCAAGAACAATCTCAATCTTCTTCTTCGTCGTGCGTATGATATCGACGAGCATTGGTACGAATTCGTTGAGAATCTCTGTGTTCGAGTTAGAGTTGTTCACGAATCGAAAAACTCTGGAGAGAATCTTTAAACGAATCTCGTCGTCTTTCTCTAAACTCAGTCTCTTCAACGAATCTTTAACTTCTTCAACCGTCGGAACTTGACCACCGTTCGCCGGAGCTGTAGACGAGGTCGGAGAAGAAGGGCGACCGGTTGAATCGGACCAGGACTTGATGAGGCGTTGAAGAGTGAGATTAGGAACGAAGTCTGTGGTTTGGAGAATCTGCATAGTGGCGGGACAAGTGTTGTTACCTCCATCGAGCCAGCGTTGGATACTGGGGCGGTCGTAGGTGACGCCGGTGCAGAGAATGACAGGAGATTGCATGACGTCGAGAGAGATAGGACATTTGAAGAAAGTGGGGACTGTAGTAATGTACGTCTGGGTTTCGTCTCTGCCCATCGAAAAATTATGAAAATGAAGAAAGGAGGAGGGGGATGGAGAGCAAAACGATGATGGTGAGTGAGTGGTGGTGGGTTTATAGAGACACACTCAAAACGCACGCTTGCGTCACTCTTTCTCTCTTTTCTTTATATCAACCTTTAATAACCATTTTTCTTTTTTGATTAAAAACTATTATTCTCTACTCTTTTTTTTTTTCTTAATTATTATTCTGTACTCTTTTCTTATTATCATTTATTTATATAGATAACTCTAATCTATAATCTATATCATACCCATACCAAAAAAATCTAGATTCAATTTGATACCACACACAAACTACTAAACTACACATCTTGATTTCGTTCAACTAATATTTTTAGTAATACACTCGTATACAACTAATTTTTGTTACTATGAACTAATTAGTCATGAAGGCTCATTAATTAGTTGTATCAAAGTCACTGTTTTTTATTTTTTGTAGTGTTTTAAACTCATTTTTTCAATTACGGTAATCGATAGATTTTACGTTATGTCAGAAAATAATTATAATAATTTTTTTGTTAATAATAATCGTAGAAAAAAATTAAAATTTTAAAATTAAACATACATAATATCACGTGAAAGATATGAATGAACATCTGACAAATTCAAAAGCTGATAGTTTAACACGAGATACTCGACTAGTCGACTATAATGTGTAGTTGGTAAACTTTACTTTTCGAATTATTTCCTAAAAATTAGAACAGAATTAATTTATAAATATTATCGACAAAAAGATATACGATAAACATCTTCTAAAATTTAGCTGAATTAGTTACATTATTATTTTTAGATAAACATTTGTCCGTATTGCCAAGACATAATAAAATGTAATAGGATAAAAAATAAAAAATAAAATAAAAAACTTGAATAGGTCTCATAAAAACCAGTTGACAAGTCACAAATGAAAAATAAAAGAAATTAAAGATCGTATTTAATACTAAAAATACATTGAAAGATTCAACTAATTTCTGGTCTTGGGTCAAAAATCAAAGTTCGTTTCTGAGTCTCTTAAGGTTCGGTCAAGTCGTAACCGTTAGATTTGTTCACTTTGACCAACGGTGTCGATCTCTTTACACGTGTGAGCTAAGAGACCAGAAGCGTGTGGGATTAGTGGGACCTATATTCTGCACGAGGGGGCTAAATCGTTACTAATCAAGAGCACATGGCCTTGGTCCATATCTGCCCCATTTTCATGAAAAAAACATTATATTATATCACTAAACCAAACAATCATCACAAAAGCAACGTTATAATACTATTTGTCGTAACTCAAAACAAACTCCGAGTCAGCAAATACTAAACTGGTGATGCAGATATATATACAAGTTCCCTGTTGGTCACAGTCGAATAATATTTTGACATATAGTTTCTGCATAATTTTAATAAAAATTTTGTTGTTGTGTGATGTTTGTGGCTTCCACTACAGAGAAGGATAATTAATAATATGTGTTGATTCGGGCAGAAAAGCAAAAGCGTTTCTTTTATTCCGGCTTGTCATTTTCTGGTCAATGTAATGTGTGTTAGATATATTAAAACTTTTTTTGTGTGATGAGCAATAACGTATATAAACTATTCGATGATCCATAACATTTTAGCTGTCTCAAAAGGTATAATATATGTATTGTGGTTAGACTGTCTAATTGTATATGAAGCTGTATATAGTTGGCTAACAAATTTGGGGTCGCATTAATGATAAGTTTAAATTCAATGGATTAGAGTGTTCGGTGCTTGTTTTATTAGTTTGTTAATTATTAGTTTGCTTATAAAAATGTTCACGTACGGTTGTGCCATTTGTGTAATACTTAAGTTTGAATTATCAATTAAAGTAAGGGTGAGGGTGCTTTGCATTTAAGACATAAGTTTGAATGATGGGATTTGGTTTTAGTTTTTTTTATTTTTCATTTCTAGTTAAATGGATTTTTTTTTATCTTCGTTACAAATGAGGGGTAATCTAATTTTTTTCTCTGAATAAATCTTTATGTAAGACCATCTTCAACGGTATAACCTCTTTAAAAATTTGTTAGCAATATAATAATGATAGTTTTAATATATTTTAACAATGTAATAAAACTTTAATTTAAAATAAAAATTAGAAGTAATGATAAAAGGGCATTTGGAATGTCAATATGGTATATTTGAGTTTTTAATCTCTTGTTTAAGAGACTCATTTCTTCCTTTTTCCAACTCTTTATATTATTTTATTATTATTTTTCCCTCCAAACTCCACTTCAAATCCCCATTAAATATGCTCTAACCGTTCATCAAATAGGACATTCACTAATTTTTTCAACGGATTTAGCGACCGACTAAACATAAATATAATTATTTTTGGTGAAAACCAAAATATTTAAAACAATGATCTTTTATAACTTCATTAGCACTATATCTAATTCTTTTTTACCTTTTTTATTTAGTATTTAATTAAAGTCGTTTTTACCATACATAGTCATGTGGATGATATATAGTCTCTTATAATAAATTTGAAGACTCATAATTAAATTCAAATTTTTTGAATTTTCCTAGATGATAAAAGTATAGGGTGTGACCGAAAGTTGTTGGCCTAATTGGAAAATCAAACTTAGGTGTTGAATAAATTTCAGTTTTCATAGGTAGGAGTCGGCTGAAATGCTAGCTGACTCGTGAATCATTTATTATGAATATTAGCAACATTTATTAGTTTCTTATGGTTAATTAGGTCAACATTCAATTAGGTTTAGCATAATCAAGCAGGTAAGATTATGAATAACACTCATTAATTAAAAATAGTGTACCATCGAACCTATATGTATTTCCTTTAGTTTGAAATTTGAAAATATAGTTCGTACGATGCTTTGAGGTGAAATGAATGGTAATTAAGTAGCCTTAAATAAAAACCTGTTTTTCTTCATTTATTTTGTTGTTGATAATCATTTATAGCAACCGAATGAATCGAGTGTACATATTAACCCGTGAACATATAATTGGTAATTGTGGTGTATAATTAATGAGGTAAATTGCACCGAAAGGTAAATAAAAAATAGTAATGATGCGAACGGGCATGATGGTCTACAATTAGCAATTATGCCATATCAGAAAAAATCTTACGCCAATTACTATTATCTTCTATCACCTTTTGATAAATGACACACACTCATAATCTGATTCATCCATTATTGTTCTTGGTGGACAATAATTTTCATTTGTCATCATATGTAA
Organism: Aurinia saxatilis; assembly: GCA_900406295.1. Lineage (NCBI taxonomy): Eukaryota > Viridiplantae > Streptophyta > Magnoliopsida > Brassicales > Brassicaceae > Aurinia > Aurinia saxatilis. The sequence goes on from OVAP01002536.1 coordinate 8,755, forward strand.
GGACTGTTTTGGCAACCTTTTCTCGTTTTTGCTAATTAGAGGAACATGCATTTCTAAATAATTGATGTATTTCTACAGAAAACTACGTACTAGTGTTAAATGGACAGAAACAAAACTGAACGTTCTAATTTTTGTTTTGTAGTGGATTTTATACAAACGACAATGATACACACACTGCTTCTTAGGTAATAAAATGTCAGATTCTTGCCAACTAAAGAAAAACGAAATATCTCTACATACTAAGTCTCCAAAAACTTAAATTAGCAACCTAAAGTAATTTGCATACTATGCGTTCTGAATCTTCAACTTCAAGGTGCATAAAACTCATAATTCACACGAACTAAAAACATCCTCATGATTCATCATATACCGATATACGGTAATTAAAATTAAAACACGATTGATAAGTGTTGAATATCCAGAGCCAATTTAAACTTATGAATTGTAAACAAAAAGAGAGAAGCAACTAACTCATAACTATATATCGTGATTTAAATACATGTTTGATATATGTTAAATATCAAGAACTAATTAAAGTTTATGAAATTGTAAATAAAAAGAAAAAAACAATGTCTTCTAGTCTATAGTTTCTTTAATTAGTTGTGTGTATCATCTTTACAAATTCCAAAACATATTTACAAACTCTATATCATTTTAATATAGAACACTACAAAATCGACATAATTACAAAATAAAAAATAAAATGTTTTTTATTCTATAAAATACTCCCCCTATTTGATAATAAGTGTCGTTTTAGAGCTAATTTTTTGTTTTATTTTAAGTGTTGTTTTGCTTTTTCAATGCAAATTTATTATCAAATTTCCAGTTTTATCCGTACTTTTAAGTTTATTAATTACAAAAACCAAAGAATTGAACATATTAAATAGAAGTAAAACATAAAATTTAATGATTTTTTTAATTTGTGGGAAATATGTTGAAACAACACTGTTTAAAAAATAAAGAGAATACACTATATCGTGGGGGGGGGGGAGTTTGTGTTCCCGTAAATCCCAAACGCGTCAACAATATTTCCGGGTTGGATCACCCTTAACAAGTACAACAGTTTTTAAATCACGTAGAATAACAATATATACCGTGAATTTACAAATTACATAGTAAGACTGCATGTTCGGTTACAAACATTTTTCATCTGATGGCTAATGGCAAATACAATTCTGAATGACACGTATTCAAAGTGAGTTTTCCACAAAAGATATGGTCTAAATCTGAATAGTCTCTATAGATAAAGATTTGGTGAAGATAGAGATATGAAGAAGAATCGAGTTCCAAAAGTGTGGGGTTGTTGTGTTCCATATTATTCAGAGGTTTCCAGAGGCGGAGGCAACTCGTCTCCATCACATGCATGAGCTAAAAACATATCCAATGTTATGTTCCCATTCGAAGTCAATACCATTCAATTCTTTAACGAGTTATTCATGAGTTTTCTAGAATGTTTGCAAGGTATCTATCAAATTTGACTGGCTTTTCTTCTTAGACAATGCGTTTGATTAGTAGTTCCATATATTAGAATATATCAATTTAATATTTGCCAACCACAAAATAATCTAAAGAAAATGGGACATATGTATATATGAATTTATATACAGATAAATGTAGTATTCTAAAAACCGGTCAATACGATTTGTATATATAGTATATATACGTTATAGGGTAACAAACCATATGTTATACGATATACACCTGATAAATGAAGAATTATAATATAAAACTAATTGACATCTGAATACATTACTTAATTCATAAGTCTCATAAAACTTTGAGGCTTTACAAATATTTTATTATTTTTTATTTTTAATTATATTTGGTGAGACTCAATGAATCTCACCATTGGAGATGTTCTTAGACGTTTGACGGCTTCCAGATTCATTTAAAATCTAACACTTTCTTTTAACATGGATTAAAGCCAACTTACAAAAGACCGTGTTTGAAATTTTTTGAATGGTATGTGATCAAATTTTGCCTTTGTTATTTTACATGAACTTTATAAAAAATAATAATGATGATAAAGCAAATATGAATAATCAAGGTTTTCACACGCTATGGGTAATTAAGGAAGATGATGAGAGTAAAATGAGGAATATGCAAAGTAACATTTGGAATAATGGTAATCCTTTCGCGTGCGATTACATATAATTAATCTCATGACAATTTACTTTATGTTTATACTATCATGGGATAAAAGATCATCCTTTTCTTCCTTAATATACGGGAAAACTTGCAGCACATAATTACGATAACCAAAATTTATAATTGAAAGTAATGCTCATAAAAAAATAGAAAAGGATTTCCCACGTACTATTTGCTCGTGTGGTCTAATACAATAATAGGCTCTTTATAAGAAGAATCTCCAAAATAATATCATTTTAAGTCGTAGTTCCAAAAATATTATTAAATATTTTTTTCTCAAAAATACCATTAAAAGTTTAATATTCCTAAAATACCATTAGATTTGAATTAATTTTTAAACATTCAAAACTAAACCCTAAACCCTCAAAACTAAATCCTAACCCTTCAAAACTAAACCCTAAATATAAAATAATTAATCCAAACAAAAATAAATAAATTATAAACCTTTGGAAATTATTTTTAGCATTTGTGGTATTTTTGGGAAACATAAACTTTTAGTAGTATTTTTAAAACTTAGAACTTGATATTTTTGAAACTATCACTCCAAATGATGGTATTTTAAGGAATTTTTTTTATATATATAATAATTGTGTCGCTACAGAAGATATACAATGCATGTATTGATCAAATATTCACTGGACATATAGTTTAAAAATATTGAAACATGTTGGTTGTGTTAATAAATTATTGGTGTGGCCAAATTTAATTAATATCTTGAAACTAAATCAATCAAAATGCCAAAATTTTTAATACATAGCGAATTCTCAAACTCGATAATAACAAACTTGATATAGCTGATTCCGAACCAAATCAAGTTGAATTAATTGAAATTTATTAAAAATTAATATTGTTAGTTATATATATAGTACATTTAAGTATATTAAAATGTTGTCCTCAATTTTATGTCCTAAACCAAATTGAAATATAATAGAATCTTGAACTTCACTTTTCTAAGACCCGAAAACCCAAATAGGGGCTATTTATAATAAAATAAAACTGAAAACCCAAAAAAAATCCAAACAGAATAACCAAATAAATGTCCATCCTAAAATGTATCCTTATATAGAATATGCGGAATTTGGTGTTACTTGAATCACAAAGGAGTTCAAGACATCAATGAGTTTTAAGTAGTGGAAAATATTGGTCTTTCCAAGATGCAATTGATCCTTGTATCTCTAATTCGAATCTTGCTTGAAAAGAGATCGTACAATCTCGTATTTACTGTCAGTCAAAAAATAAAAAAAGTAATCTCGTATTTACTATTATATAATAGTGTACGAGAGTAACGAGACAATAACGAGTAGTGGGAGAAGTGTCAATACATACACGAACTAAAGTAAAAGTGAAAATATATACACAAACTAGCGTATAGTGTTTCTGCATACACAAACTTTTAGTTAAGGTGTCAATTGGATCTGCGGCCTGCGGTCTAGGCCCGTTTGGGTATCATGTAATGCGGGTATGACATTTGTTTTGCGGACCCCAAATTTGCGGGCCTCGCAGTCCGGCCCGTCTGGACTTGCGGTCTCGTGCGGTCTAGCCCGCTGGTTATCCGCGGTCTGCGGTTCAGCCCGCCAAATACTATGTTTGCTAGTTCCCTGTTCAAACAGATAAATGTAACAAGGTGTTTGTTAATATTGTTGAACCTTTGGAGACACTAAAAGTGCTTGACAGACCTCCAAATCTCATATCTTCTTCTCGTCACTCTTCTTTTTCTTCTCTAGTTCTTCATCTTTTCAATTTCAAATCTCAATTTTTCAATCAGCACTTAATTCCCCTTCTTTCGATTGCTTCTGATGTTCACAATCAAAACCCATAAACTCAAATACCCTTTTGTATACTCGCTCGGTGATCTGGGTAATCTCCATAAGAAATCTCACAAGAAAGATGGGTTCGGTGGTGCTAATATTAGTATGCCTAGCTTTGTTGTTGCTGCTATGGGGTTTATAGTTCTTGCCTTTGAGTCTACTTAAAAGTTTACAGAGGATTTGTGATGGGATTTGTGTTTTCTGAATTTGTTTTCAAACAGTATTGACAGAGAAAGGAGACAAAGATGCTTATTTTCTTCTTCTCTTTTTAAACAGACAAATTAGATAGTCCGTTTAGACCCGCGGGTCGACCCGTTTACCCGCCTATTATTGCGGAGCGGGCATGGGCCTTATATTCTTGGACCGCAGCCCGCCGCGGTCTGGACCGTTGAGCCCGCCTGAAAAATGGGCCCATGCGGGCCGGCCCGTTTGACACCCCTACTTTTAGTTATTCAAATTTTCATACACAAACTATAAAATAGTGCATAATCCTACATTGACCTAATTTTTATCAAAGATTTTGCTGAATCGGATATAACGTGGTAATTTCTTTTTTATTCTGATTAAAAAACAAAATAGTCACGTCTAAAACGACGTCGTTTTGAATTTCTTTTTTTAATGTTGTACAGAGCGTCGTTCTGTAAAAATATATACATGTATATATATAGTAAAACCTTTATAAATCAATAATATTGGGACTTTGAAAATTATTAATTTATACAGTTATTATTTAATGAAATTAATAATTATTCATTTATAGTGTTATTTTATAATCTACGAGTTAAAAATTTTACCCTAAATTGCATACAAATTCTTTCAAATTTTTTTAGTTTAATTTTGTATACTTTATTGTCTACATATTCATCTTATAATACATTATGTTAAGAATCTCGGTTATTATAATAAAATGGACGTTATAGACTACTTGTCTGTTTACATATATATAACTCATACTAAAAATTTTAATTTTCTGCAAAATGAAGTTGAGTATTTAGCGGAAAAAAAAACATCTAAAACTCTTAAATAATAATAATAATAATAATAATAATAATAATAATAATAATAATAACTAGATGAATATAACAATCACAATACTATGAAATTTATGGCAAAAATATATAATAAATATTAGTGTAAAAAATATTCCAATTTTAAGAAGTAAAAAAGTCAAAATTTTACTATATTACTTCACACACACACATATATATATACTAGCACCTAAGATTTATAACTATTACTTTATGTTGTTATTGTGACCATATTTTACATAGGGTTTTAAAAAAGTTATTATCTAAATTTATAGTGATTATTAATTTATCGAATATTAATTTATAGAGTTCTAATGTATGACAAACAACGCATTTTAGTTAAATTACTTGTTCTTCACTGTTGTTGAAGAGGTTGAGAAATTGATTCACAAGATGAATAAGATTCAAAAAGATGTGGTGGCATTAGAAAATGAGTCAAAAGCTTGTGAATTTGAGATGAAAAATCTGGAAATGGAAATTCGAACTTGTGAAGCCATTGTACACTGATGTGAGAAGGAGATCCAAGATTGTATTGCGGAATTTTGTAGTTTGAAAAACATAGTTGTGTGCATTTTTTATATTTTTAAAAATAGCCATGTATGTCGTTTTCACCCTTTTTTATGTTAGCCACAAAATAATATTATATATATATTATCTCAAACAACAAAACGACATCATTTCAGATGTGGTCATTTTATTTTTTAATCAGAATAAAAAAAAATTATTTACCATGTTGGATCCGGTTCAGAAAAGTATTTGACAAAAATTGGGTCTATGTAAAATTATGCACTATTTCATAATTTGTATATGAAAATTTGAATAACTAAAAGTTTATGTATGCAGAAGCACTATATACTAATTTGTGTATGTATTTTCACGTTTATTTTAGTTCGCGTAAGTATCGGCTATTCTCCCAACGAGTAGTAGTAGTATGAAACAGTTCGTGCATTTAACCCGAAAAGGAATCTTTTAGTAAAGTGCCGTAAAGAAAGAAAGAAAAAGCTTTTAGAAAAGTGATTGAAGTAGCCATAATGGGCACTTATAAGCCCATTCAAATGGGCTTGTATTTCATGATTAAAGAAGCAGGGTGATTATGGTTTTCCTGTTCAAGCAGAGCAATTATGGCTTAATTCCACTATTAATCTTTTTCATGATAATTGCATTTTCACTCTAGTGGCCGAAATTACGAAAGGCAAAAGAAAAGAAATGTAATACGAACTAACATGAAACTTGGCTAAAGTTCAGCTATTATTAACTGGAATGGTGAACTTGTGCAAAGAAGTCCAGCTACATAGAGATCAATTCAAAACTTTAGAGAATCGACATGCATAATTATTTGACCATGCATATATATATTTTACACATATATAGGTATTTCAAAAATATGAGTAGTATTTACATCAAATAACATTGATTATGCACATAGAAGTCGTATTTGTATCACACAGTCACATGCCCTTAGGCTTTATTATCTATAGAAGGCACACAACACCCGCAAAGTTTTACTAACGATACCAAGGAGCAAAAATAATTCGGGATAAGAAATAACATTAAGATATGGAGAAATAGCTAGAAGCAATTAAAAAGTGTAGTAAAAGATAACATTTCACTTTCTGCAGTGATAAAGAGATTACCAAATTCATAATAACCAATCACACAGTCCATAACAATGAGTACTTCCAAAAATAAAATATTCATACTTGTTTAGATTAGCCGATGGTAAAACGCGGATCATCTTTTGATTTACATAAACATAGTAATGATATTTTTTATTGTAACAGTATCTCTTAATTTTAGTTATTTAATTTGGTATCGTTCATTTTTTTCTCTCTAAAAATGATCTATCGCATTGCTACCACCAGTCGGATCCAACATCAATCAGAGAAGAAGAGACAGAACACCCAATGCCAATGAGATAAAGGGGGTTATAATAAAAACCAGTGCACTTAGACAATCTTTTAACCAAAAAAAGGTATTTTGTACAAGTGGTTGGCTCATCAATCTCTACAAGTGACACTAACCATATGAGATTACACTAGTGATTACTAAAATCAGAAGACAAGAAACAAAAATTGAGAATATTATATCAAAGTACAGAAGAACTTGTTCCCACTTTCCATCTTCTCAACCTTAACTTTAGGGATTGGGACCCAAAACAACTTCTTCATTGACCATCCATTTTGCTATTATAATTTATTCTTTCTCTTGAAACCATTCTTTTCCTCAATGTATTATATTTTCATTTCTCATCATAAACCATTGTGCAATCTAGCGTACGCATAGGACACTACAGTTGTTTTTAATACTGTTTCGTGCAACATTGGGTTTACAACATCTAAGAGACAAACTAAGCTTGAAGTTGGCAAGAAGTTTTTTTTGTGTTAGTAATTTAACATACTGTCTCAAAGCTACTAGATGGAGGGAAAATCATTTACCTTTTCTAGTTTACTTGAAAACTTTCTTACTAAAAACTTTTTGTTTTGTATCACAGTGTAATTTTAAGGATATGTACAGTTAAAAACTGAGAAACAATTCTGGCTTTTTCGTTTGAATATTATTTGTTTTCCTCATAGTCTGCTTCTCATGTCCCCCGGTCCACCTGACATTGCATATATAAAAAACGAATAAATTCCAAATCCACCATTTTTCTATTATATATTCAAGATTTTTGGTATAAAAAAGGGATACATTTTCCACGCAAAAGAAGAAACTTTTGGTTATAAAAATGAAAAATAGGCACTCTATGATGGATGATCATATATATATATTTGCACAAGTGACTGTTCAGTGATGCAAATAATTAAAGTACAATAAAATTGTATTTTTTCAGTTTCCCTTACCTTTTATTATTTTTGTTGGCCACTATAATTGCTCCAGCCAAAGATAGAGAGACCTATTCAAAAGGAGTTGCTTCTCTCTTTCTCTCTCAATCTGCTGATCTCATCACTACTTACTATCTTTTACTCCATCCAAAAATCTTCAACCAAACACTCCAACAAACCCAAAACAAACAGAAACATCTCATTGATCTCTTTCTCTGTATATCAGGATTTTGAAACCAAGAACAATGTTTTCTACACATCCACATTATTTGAGAAAAAGAGTATCAATAAATTTACAACAAGCTCTTCTTCTTCTTCTCATCCTCTGTTGCTTCTACATTCACCACTGTGAGGCCTCGAGATTCTCTTCACCATCAAGCGTTTTCTACAAGAACCCTAATAATGATCACAACAAAAGCACGATGAGTAGAGGCCATTTCTTAGGGTTCTTGCCAAGACACTTCCCTGTTCCAGCTTCTGCTCCTTCAAGAAAACACAACGACATTGGTATTCAAGCCTTGCTGTCTCCATGATCATCAACACACTTTTAATTTATCTCTTTCTCTAGAGTTTACTTTCTTTATATAATATAAATATAAATATATATATTTAGTTCATGGACTGATACACAAAAAAAAAAAAAAAACAAGAGTACTAAACCAATGTTTGATTTGACATGTAATTAGGGTTTCAGATGTTTGACCCCCTTTTTAATTGCTCCTCTATCGATATTAATTATGGTTTCCATGTAAACTTCTTTTAGAGTAGAAGTCAAGATATATTGTGATTAGGCTTGGGTTCTGTTTTTGTATATGTAACTAAAGTTTACGAGATGAGACATATTTTGATGCAACAATCTCGTTAATTATATCACTACTGCCCAATTTTACATCTACTGTTTTTCTTTTTCACCTATTAATCAAATATTAATGCATTGTGTAAACTATAAAGTATAGTTGATAAAAAAAATCGTACTTTATTAAAAAGAAAGGTCCAACAACTTCATTACCATCTAGAGGACACCGTGGGTCATCTTTTACTCGTTCAACGAATGGGACATGAAAAGAAGAAATATGTGTCTTATAAATTGTTAAGATATTAGTAGAAGACAGTGAAACAATAGGTAGTGCATATAGCTGTTATTATATTGTAAAACATGAAATAGAATAATGAAAAGAAAAATAGAAAGAGTGGAAAAGAAAGTCCAAAAAATCACGCAAGCTAGGTAGAGTTGTGTATTAACGTAAAATCGTAAAAATGATAATAGCTCTCGTCATGTACAGAGGTGTCCCAATAAACCATCCCGCCACGCCCGGATTGATTTGACACTCATTTTTACATTTTCTTTATTTTATTTATCTATCTGTATTTTTCTTACTTAACCCAAAATTTATAAACCAACTAGTTTTGAATTGTAAATTTATTAGTTTACCTATATAGATTAGGCATGTGCACAAACAGGCCCGGCCCGAGGCTAAAAAAAAGAAGCACAAGCTTTAGGCACCAAAATTTTAATAAGAATTTGGGGCAACAAAATTGAACAAATTCTTTATTGTGGTCTAATGGTTCTGTTATCATTGATTGTAAATCAACCAGAGTTCGAATAATATTGAGGGCATATATTTTTTCTTTTTCTTTAGGCAGCCAAATATTTTAATATTTGTTGGGCCGGCCCTGTGCACAAAACATATTTGTCACTTTTTAGTTGTTTATGGTTTGATGGAAAACATGATCTAGTAGACTATAGTAGAATATATATTATATAACTAAAAAGATCAATTTACATAGACACGAAGCCGAAAGATGTGCCGTTTTAGACAAAAATATATATAAGCTTAATCCTCCGCCGAAGGTTCTAATGCATAAAAATGTTAAAAAGCTCACACAAAGTCTATGATTTAACCAAGATTACGACTTCTTTTTTTCTTTTTGATTACTTTAATTACTATCTTCCTATCTTTCATAAAATCACACTGTTCATTACAGATACAATATTTAATTAAGTATATCTCGAGCAATTATGAAAAATGATGAGTCGTTTAATTGGGTGAGTAAATGGCGAACACGGCGTGGTTTTGTACGAAATGATGAGGATATTGGTATTACACGTTAAATCGTAAAAAAAAAATGATTAGATTATTTATTATCCGATAATTCCGCAATCGATTCTTAAATTACAAATACACGTATGTACCTTCTCGATTATGCATTATTATATCACTTTAGCAAAGAGATTATTAACCACAATCTTTTAGAAAATCTACTTTACTTAATCATATATAAAAAATTAAATAAAGTTTTAATTTCTCAGAAATTCTACACTTGTAAAGAGGATGATTCAGTCTTTATTAACCTAATCTATTATCTATCCAGTTTAAATCTAACTTACATAGAACAAAAAATGGATACATGAAAATGGGGAAAAGTGTCATTTAATTCCTCAACTATTGTGATTGAGCGAATTTATTCCTCAACTATTGACTGCTCATATTAATTCTTAAAGCTGTGTTTGACTCTTTAAATCAAAGATTCAAAAAGTCAATTTATAATTTTAATAATAAAATATTAATATTTTAATAAAAATAATAATATTTT